>CAUYRH010160981.1:0-31430 GCA_963574655.1 Perodicticus potto
AACACTTCTACATTGCTGGTGGGAATGCAAACTAATACGTTCCTTTTGGAAAGACGTTTGGAGAATACTCAGAGATCTAAAAATAGACCTGCCATTTGATCCTATAATTCCTTTACTTGGTATATACCCAGAAGACCAAAATCACATTACAAGAAAGATACCTGTACCATATTGTTTATTGCAGCCCAATTCATAATTGCTAAGTCATGGAAGAAGCCCGAGTGCCCATTGATCCACGAATGGATTAATAGGATTCATCTTCTTAACTTTCTTTTTTGTGTGAAGGAATAACTGTTGGTTAACTCATTTATCTGAAAGTAAATCATTTTTAATGGTGTTGGAAGTTTTTGTAACATCTAGAAATAGATTATAACTTAAAATCTGATGTTTTTATTGTGTTATTCATGTTTATCACCCTATCATTCTGGGCCATTAATTTTAAGTTTTGGGTAACTTTCTTCCAGAGAAATTAATTAGTAGCAGAAAGAACGTGGAATTTGAAGGCAGAAGACAAAAAATCTAAGTTCATGTGTTAGCATAGTATATGGTCCTAAATAAAGTCATGTAAGCCCTTTAAACCTCCATTTCTACTTTTGAAAACATAGATAAGTTTACCCACAGATGTCACTGCATTATTGCTGAGAGAACCAGATAAGACATATGTCATATTATTTGGAAATTGCAAAGAACTATACAAATGTTGATGATCATTTTTGTTGTTTTCCAACCCTTTCACCCCAGTGTATGTAATTTCTTATTGTCAGGTTAGGTATGATACTATCACTTGAGAATGTATGTATGTTTCATTTTATTCCTGAAAATGTACATATCACCAAATTTTCTTACCAAGATTTCATATTAGAATTGAATAGCAATAATTACAACAGAATAAACTTATCTATAAGCACTGTCCATATCTCTTCATCTTTAAAGTAAAATAACAGCTCTCAGGTTGAGTAGGGAAATTGGATGCTCTCTCTGCTGCTTTTATTATAGCCGTGAGGAAACAGTATTAAATAATTTCTTGAGTTGATCTCATTTTAAAATTACTTTAATCTTTTACTTGCTTGAGTTTCCGTTGAATTTTCTTTATTAGAATTTAAGCAAGTTAAATGTCTACTGCATAAACATGGGAGTTCCTCATCACTGGAGGTATTAATAAGGAGAGACTGGATGGCTAGAAATGTTTTAGGTGGATAGCATAGATCACAAAGACCTGAGGACTGGAAAGCTGCTGATTATATGTTGTAATCCTTATGTTTTTTTTTTTTTTTCCAATTTAGATCATGAACATGTTTATATATAATTACTTCTTCCAAATATTGCTTATTCTACATTTTTGGAATGCTTGCTAGGAAATACTTGAGTAGCACATAAAAAATACAATTTGTGTATAACTAGTTTTCTAAGTTTTTTTTTTTTTATCCTTTGAATACTCATGATACTTTAAGAATACCTTATGTCATTTATCACATTCTTTCTAATAAAAACTGATTTATTTCTCTAATTGCCCTTACTTAAATTAAAAAGTTCTGTGGAGATAAGATGTTTAGTAATTTCCTATATCCCACATTAGTTTGTATAGATTTAGCACTCAATAAAAACTTGTCTTATTTAATTTATTGTCATTGATACCTAAAACTTAGAAGGTTCTCTTGATTAAAGTAGCTTATATTCTATTTCTTTCCTGCCTGCCAATCATACAATATACTCTTTACAAATATCATTTTGACTTAGGATAATTTTCTGATATAACAATCTCATTTGCCCCATTACCATTAAAAGCATCTAATAGGCCTCAGTTCATGTTTCCAAATGGTACCCCAAAGTACTTGCAGATAAAAAAATTATCCTAAATGAGCTGTAATCATAGCCTCTGTACCTCAAATGTAAAGTTAGGGGGCTAATCTGAGGAATATTCTGTGTATTTCTAAGGTTAAACTACAGGTAATGAAGCAGTGGGTACTATTCCCAGGCTGGATATCAGAATAACTTCATTGTTTCACAACTGGTGCCTTTCAGTCTTTGAGCTCACTATGATCATATGAGGGCTGGGCATGGTGGCTCATTCCTGTAATCCTAGCACTCTGGGAGGCTGAGGTGGATGGATTGCTTGAGCTCACAAGTTCAAGACCAGCCTGAGCAAGAGCAAGTCCCATCTCTACTAAAAATAGAAAAAAACTGAGGCAAGAGGATCGCTGGAGCTCAAGAGATGAAGGTTGTTGTGAACTATGATGATGCCACAACACACTAACCAGGGTGACAGCTTGAGATAAAAAAAAAGAAAAAAGTTTATGAGAATCCTTAAAGTCTGGCATACTTCTTCTGCCTGGTAACCTTCCTTAGGGATCTCACCTCCTTTCTGAAACCTTCCTCCACACCCTCATCCTTCCATTTAAAAGAGCATATAGGATCTCAAAAAACTAAATGAAAACATTTTATTCTTTAGTTATCTTTTACAAATTGCAATGTTTTGTCTAGGCATGGTGGCTCACACCTGTAATCCTAGCACTCTGGGAGGCTGAGGCAGGTGGATAGTTTGAGCTCAGGAGTTCAAGACCAGCCTGAGCAAAAGTAAGACCTCATCTCTACTAAAATAGAAAAACTAGCTGGGCATTGTGTTGGGCACCTTTAGTCCCAGCTGCTTGGGAGCCTGAGGCAAGAGGATCTCTCAAGCCCAAGAGTTTGAGGTTGTTGTGAGCTATGATGCCATGGCATTCCACCCAAGGTGACAGAGTGAGACTCTTTCAAAATAAAAAGAAAAATTGCAATGATTTAATAAAGCAAGACAATTAACTACTTTAATATTGATGAATTACATGCTACAGTCATCGTACTCTAATGACTTAATGTAATACTTTTAGTTCTGAGTTTGTAGAAGGTAGCAGCCGCTGCTCTGGTTAAAAGGCTTTCCAACTGGTGTGTTCATCTACTTTAATACAATCTTTTCAGAACAACTTTTGTAATAGAAGAAAACAATTCCTCCTCATAGAAACTCTGTCAAAATATCTTGGCTTTTACTCAGAATTTAAAAGAACAAGAGAATTAGTTTGAAATACTAGGAAAGTCAAGAAACTAATTCTAGATTTGGTTTTGTCATTTACTGCCTCTTCATTTCTTCCTGTTTTAAATGAGGGAAATAGATTAGGTAATTTCTACGACCTCTTTCAACTCCACATTAACATTATTTTATTGGTAGCATTTATTAGGAAGATAACAAGATCTGTTTATGGATTGTGATAGGATATAAATATAGGGATGTAACAATGATAACCTAAATTTTTTAGCATTGGACCATTAAAGAATAGTCATTAGCCAGGTGCAGTAGCTCATGCCTGTAATACTAGCACTCTGGGCAGCCAAGGCGGGTGGATAGCCTGAGTTCATGAGTTCAAGACCAGCCCAAGCCAGAGCGAGACCTTGTCTCTATAAAAATAGCCGGACGTTACGGCAGGCTCCTATAGTCCCAGCTACTTGGGAGGCTGAGGCAAGAGCATTGCTTAAACCCAACAGTTTGAGGTTGCTGTGAGCTGTGACACTATGGTACTCTACAGAGGGAGACAAAGTGAGATTCTGTCTCAAAAAAAAAAAAAAAGAATAGTCATTCCATGTTCTCCCAAATGGAGGTTTTGTGTTAAGGGTAGTCAGGTTAGAGATAACTTCTGTTTTGAAATTTTAAATTTAAAGTAATATTTTCTAAGAGTTTATGAGATTCATGGGAGTGGCCATTACCTAGTAATATGGTGTAATATTTATTATATTGTATGCATATGGTTTAAAAAGTACAGGTAGTATTGAAAAATATCAATTCCTTTATTCATCCCTTTTAACTTCCTAGCTCAGTTTCTCAAAGGCAAAGACTTGCAAATAATTTTTATTTTATCAAAACTTTCTCTTTTTATTTTGTGTTAGGATAGATCAGGTACTCTTTCTGCTACCTCCTGAACTACCTCTTCATTCTCCCAATATGTTACTCTGTTTTCAGGCAAATCAATAAACAATATTTGCATTATTTTGAATATGTGTGTGTTGGAAATATGTTGCTTATTGTGTATTTCTTTTCTGTGTAGATCTTTGTCCTGCAGTTTCTAATTATATTTATTTTATTCCTGTAATGCATTTCTTATACTATTTATTTTTTCCAAAAGCTCTATTGTTTCTAGTTCCCTCTCTTTTCCCCTATACTGGGAAAATTATAAGTGGTCTCTTTTTTATTTTCTGATTTTTTTTACACTGTATAAAAATACAATTCACTTTAATATATTGGTTTTATAGACAACATGTTTGCTAAACTTTGTTAATTCTAATTTCTCTATAATTTTTTTTCTCTCTGTAGATATTTTGAATTCTCTCTCCAGGCCAGTGATCCTCAACCTTCCTAATGCTGCCATGTATTTTCATTATTACAAAGGGGTCATGACCCACAGGTTGAGAACTGCTGCTCTAGGTAGTCATTATCTGTGAATATTTTTGTTTCATCTCTTACAGTGGCTAGGACCTAGATTAAATCATCATTATTTTATTTAAGATTTTTGCATCCATATTCCTTGGTAAGATTGGCTTGTAATTTCCCTTTTACACTCAACCCTAATTAGGCTTGATGTCAAGGTAATGCTAGCTTTTTCGTT
Source organism: Perodicticus potto (assembly GCA_963574655.1). NCBI lineage: Eukaryota > Metazoa > Chordata > Mammalia > Primates > Lorisidae > Perodicticus > Perodicticus potto. The sequence continues at coordinate 4,629 of CAUYRH010160981.1, forward strand.
CTCTGGAAGAGTTTGGTTAGATTTAAATTTTTTGTTCTGGCTTAATTGTGTTATGGTTAGAGATCATAATGTTTTGTGTGAATTCCTTCCTTTGAGATTTGTTTAGACTGGCCTTAAGGTTCAGTGTATGGTCAGTTTTTGTAAATATTCAAGATGTGCCTAATATAAATATGTTCTTCATTGGATGGTACATTATATTATGTATGTTCATTAGAACAAATTTGTTATTCGTGTTCAAATCTTTTTACATTTTTATAGATTATTTTGTTTACATGTTCAACTATCAGAGATCTGTTTAAAATCTTCAGCTATAACTATAGATTTGTCTGTTTTCAACTTAAGGATTTTTTCTTAATATCTTTCTTGTGAATCAAACCTTTTATCATTTTGAATTGGCCCTGTTTTATCTTTCATAATGCTTTTGCCTTAAAGTCTACACTTCATCTGAAATTAATACAGATGTACCAGCTTTCTTTTGTTATTTGTGCATATGTAAGTTTTAAAATCTTTTATTTCAACCTTTTTGTGTAACGTTGTCTTTTTAATGTCTCTAATAAATAGAATACATGTTGAAATTTTCCTCCTTTATTGGTAGTCTGAGAGTCTTTGTCTGAGGTATTTTTGTCGATATACTTATTATATATATATATATATTTTTTTGAGACAGAGTCTCTCCAACTTGGTCAACCTGGGTAGAGTGCAATGGCATCATAGCTCACAGCAACCTCAGACGCTTGGGCTCAAACGATCCCCTTGCTTCAGCCTCCCAAGTAGCTGGGACTATAGACGCCTGCCACAATGCCTGGCTAGTTTTTCTATTTTCAGTAGACAGAGGGTCTCAACTCTTGCCCGGGATGGTCTCAAACTTCTGAGTTCAGGCAATCCACCCTTTACATAACTTTTTATGGCTTTTATATAACTTTTTAGTAGTAAGATTTTCAAAAAATTGAAAAAAGATATAATGAACTCCCTTGAATCTGTTTACATTCAACAGTTGTTAGTATTTTGTCATATTCACTTTATATCTTTATGTGTCTTGCCCTTCAGAGTGTCTATATGTATGCGTATGTTTAATGATTAGATGTGTGTATACATTTATTTTTGCTAAGCCATTTGAAAGTATGGTCCAGATATCATGACACATCATATGCATAAATACCCCAGTGTACATCATGCCTTGCTTAAAGAAAAGGACATTATTCTACATAAACATGATATCATTAACACACTTAAGAAATCAACAGCGATTTTATCACATTAACTGCCATGTGAGTTATGAATTATTTTTCAAGTTTTCATGTTCCTTTTTGTTTTGGACAGAGTTTTGCTCAGTTGCCCTGGTGTTCACTACCCTGGCATCATAGCTCACAGATACCTCAAATGCTTAGGCTCCAATGATTCTCTTGCCTAAGCCTGCAGAGTAGCTGGGATTATGGGTGCCCACTACAATGCCCAGCTTGTTTTTCTATTTTTAGTAGACAGTATCTCACTATTGCTCAAGCTGGACTGGAACTCCTGATCTGAAGCAGTCCACCTGCATCAGCCTCCCAGAATGCTAGGATTACATGCGTGAGCCACCACACCCTGCCAACTTTTCACATTACTTTTGACAGTACTAATTTTCAGGGTTTTGTGTTACTTTTTTCTTTTTTTTTTGAGACAGAGTCTCACTGTGTCGCCCTTGATGGAGTGCAGTAGCAGCACAGCTCACAGCAACCTCAAACTCTTGGGCTTAAGCGATACTCTTACCTCAGCCTCCCAAGTAGCTGAGACTATAGGCGCCCGCCACAATGCCTGGTTTTTTGTTGCAGTTGTCGTTGCTCAGCAGGCCCAGGTGGGTTCCAACCCGCCAGCCTGGGTGTATATGGCCGGTGCCCTAGCCACTGAGCTACGGGAGCTGCCCTTTATGTTACTTTTTAATTGATGCATTTTTAAGGATCTTTTTGTTTTCAAAGTTTTTATTCTGTATTTGTAATAAAACACCATCACCCCAAGGAAAAACACATTTTTGTGGCAGTCGATGTGTTAAAGGATCGCCTCATATTTAAGTTATATTCAGATTTTTCCTAATGGACCTAAAGTGTCTTTCGTAGCTGTTCATGTACTACATATGAATATTCTTTTAAAGTTTTAAAAATCTGGAATGTGTTGGAAGAAAATTTTCCATAGATCTCTGGTGTCTTTTTACATCTTGAGAAAAGAGGCATTGTCTTTGTTCAGAACTCTTTTTCAAGGATGTTTTATAGTGAATGACTTGGAAAATAGAGATAGAATCTACCTTTGGAGAAGAGGGAAAGTTTGTTTACCTTCTGATATAATAAAGATAATATTTTAGCTTACTGTTCATTATAAAATATGTGGGTTCCCTAAACACCCAGTTTCTCTTCTGTAATAGTAATGCACTGTATGTGAAAGTATTACCTTGTCTGCTTTGCATCACCCTGTGGGAATTAGGGCTCAGGGAAGCCCAGTTTATTACAGTAATACATTGGCTTTTGTCTCTGATCATGAAGTCTTATATCTTTTGTTGGCATTTATAAAATTGTGGCAGGCTAACTTGTTAGCCTGTAAGTATGGAAAAGTCTCAGGCCCTTCCCAGATCTTGACAGAATGGTCTTCCCACATTTTATAGTATTTCATAACACTAATTTTTTAACAGCTTCATTGAGATATAATTTACACACCATACAACTTAACCATTCAAAATGTACAATTTAATTGTTTTTGGAATATTTATTGAATTGTTCAACCATCGCCCAAAGCAATTTTAGGACATTTGTATCAACTCAAAAAGAAACTCCACATCTTTTAGCTGTCACTTCCCATGGCCCTTCATCCCCACCTCCCAGCTCTAGGCAACCACCAATCTACTTGTTGTCTCTATATGTTTGTTTATGGTAGACGTTTTATGTGGGTAGAATCATGCAACATATGGCATTTTGTGTCTTGCTTCTTTCACTTAGCAGAATGATTTCAAGGTTCATCCATATTGTAGCATGAATCAGTGCTTCTTTCCTCTTTATTGCCAAGTAATATTCTGTAGTGTGCATATTCTACATTTTGTTAATGTGTTTACTGTTACTAGTTTGGGTTGTTTTATACTTTGTTGGCTATTATGAATAACGATGGTGTGAACACTCATGTACAAGTTTTTGTATTACATGTTTCTGTTTTTCTTGGTTGTATGCTTAGGAGTGGAATTGCTGGATTGTATGTTTTAATTGCTTTAGAAACTGCCAGACTTTGCTCAAGTGGTTGTACCATTTTGCATTCCTACTAGCAATGTATGTGAGTTCCAATTTCTTCCACAGCCTCAATAACACTTTCCATTGTCTGTCTTTTTATTATAATTATCTAGTGTGTATGAAGTGGTATGCTATTGTGGTTTTTTTTTTTTTTTGCATATTCCTGATTGCTAATGATGTTGCCCATCTTTTCATAGGCTAATTGGACATTATACATATATATACACATATATATACATATATATGAGAAATTTCAGCTCCTTTGTCCATTTTTATTTTTCATTTAAAAATTATTTTTATTTTTAATTATTATGGGACCTAACGGTTATATATCTTTATAAGGGGACATGTGTTTTGTTTTGTTTTTTTTAATATAGGCATACAATGTGAATTAATGAAATCAAGGTAATTGGGTTATCCATCACCTCAGACATTTAACATTTCTTTGTGTTAGGAACATTCCAATTCCACCCTTTTATTTAAAAGCATCTACTAACTTACTGTTGACTATAGTCAATTTGTTGTACTATCAAATATTGTTTATTGTATCTATCTAACAATATTTTTGCACTCATTAACCATCCGCACCTTATCCCCTACCCGCTGCTAACCTTCCCAGCCTCTAGTAACTGTCATTCTATTCTTTCTCCGTGAGATCAATTGTTTTTAATATTTAGCTCCCACATAAGTGAGAACATGTAAGAGTTGTCTTTCTATGCTTGGCTTATTTCACATAACATAATGTATTCTGGTTCCATCCATATTGTTTCAAATCCTTTGTCAATTTTTAATTAGATTATTTGCCTTTCTAGTGAGTTATAAGAATTCTTTATATATTCTTAATACAAGTCCCTTATCAAATATATGACTTACAAATACATTTTCCCATTCTGTGAATTGTCTTTTCACTTTCATGATAGTGTCTTCTGAAGCATGAAATTTTTAAATTTTGATGAAATTGAAAAAAATTAATTTTGACATTAAACTATATCTTTTTTGTCACTTGTGCTTTTAGTGTTATATCTAAGAAGGCTTTGACTAAACAAGAGTTAAGAATATTTACTCCTATATTTTCTTGTAAGAGTTATATCTGTGATATATTTTAAGTTAATTTTTACATATGATGTGAGGAAGAGGTCTAAGTTTTTTCAGTTGCATGTGAGTATCCATCTTTCTCAGCTGTATTTGTTGAAACGACTTCTTTCCTCCCTCATTGAATGTCCTTGGTACCTTTATAAGAAATCAATTTGCCATAGATGTATGGGGTTATATCTGGACTCTGGTTTAAATATCTGTTGTTATGCCATTACAACACTGGTTTGATTACTTTAGATTTGTAGCAAGTTTTGAAATTGGGAAATGTAATTACTTCAACTTTGTTCTTTTTCAATATTGTTTTGGCTTTTGGGGTTCTTTGCATTGTCATATGAGTTGTATATTAATTTTAGCCTAAGCTTGTCCATTTCTGCAAAAAAAAAAAAGGCAGTAGAAATTTTTATGAAGATTGCCTTGAATCTGCCGTATTACCATCTTCGCAATAGGAAATCTTCTGATCCATAAATATGGGATATTTTTCCATTTATTTAGATTTTCTCTAAATTCGTTCAATAATCTTTTTTGGTTTGTACAGTATAAGGTTTTCATTTCTTAAGTTTATTTCTCAGAAATTATTCTTTTTTTTTTTTTCCCTTACAGACAGGATCTCACTCTGTTGCCCAGGCTGGAGTGCAGCAACATGACTATAGCTCACTGCAAACTTCAAACTCTTGGGCTCAAGGAATCCTCTTACTTCTGCTGTCTGAGCTCCCAAGTAGATGGGACTAAAGGCATGCACCACCATGCCCAGCTAATTTTTAATTTTGTTTTAGAGATGGGGTCGTGCCATGTTGTCCAGGCTGGTCTAAAACTGCAGACCGTGAGCCATCCTCCTGCCTTGACCTCCCAAAGCACTAGGATTATAGGAGCGAGTCACTGCTCCTGGCCAGAATTTTATTTCTTGCCATGCAGTTATAAATGGATTTTTCACTTAATTTCATGCTAGTATATAGAAATACAGTTGATCTTTCTGTATTGATCTTGTACCCTGTAACCTTGCTAAACTGGTTTACTTGCCCAATAGAATTTTCTGTATACAAGAATATGCCATATGTGAATAGAGATAGCTTTACATCGGTGGTTCTCAACCTTCTTAATGCCGTGACCCTTTAATACAGTTCCTCATGTTGTGGTGACCCCCAACCATAAAATTATTTTTGATTGTTGGGGGTCACCACAATATGAGGAACTGTATTAAAGGATTGCGGCATTAGGTAGGTTGAGAACCACTGCTTTACATCCTTCTTTTCAATATGGATGTTTGATTTCCTTGTCCAATTGTCCTGGATGTAACCTCTGGGATTATGTTGAAAAGAAGTGACAGAGTAGACAGTAGACAGTCAACATCCTTGTCTTGTTCCTAGTCTTATAATGAAATGATTCAGTCTTTCACCAGTAAGTATGATGATAGCTGTGGGTTTTTTGTACTTGCCCATTATCGGGTTGAGAAAGTTACCTGCTATTCCTATCTTGATTAATAATATTTTCTCTTTTATTTCAGGGTCTTGTTTCTTTTTTCCTGTTGGTTTGTCATTTTTGTTGACTCTAAGAACCAACTTTTGATTTTTTAAATTATCTCTATTATTTTTCTTTTTTCCATTTCATTAATTTAGTTCAAATCTTTATGATTTCTTTCTTGCCCTAGATTTAGTTGGCTGTCTTTTTCTAAAGTCTCAAAGTGGAAGGCTGTTTACTGATTTGACATTTTTTTAATGTAAGCATTCACTGCTATAAATTTCCCTCTAGTTGCTGCTTTGAAGGCATCTGATATGTTTTGGTATTTTGTAGTTTTATATTCAGTCATCTCAAACTATTTCTAATATACCTTGTAATTTCTCCTTTGACCTATATGTTAATTGGGGGTAAATTACTTCTTTTCTACATACTTGTGAATATCCCAAATTTCTTTTGGTTCTTAATTTTTAATTTCATTCCATTGTGGTTGGAGAACATACTTTGTATGATTTCAATCCTTTTAAGTTTATTGATATTTGTTTTATGGTCTAGCATGTGATCTATCCTGGATAATGTTCTATGCATTCTTGACAAAAAGGTGTATTTTGCTATTGTTGGGTGGAGTGTTGAATAGATGTCTTTTAGGTCTAGTTGATTTACAGTGTTGTTCAAATCCTTCATTTCCTTGTTGATCTTCTGATTCACTGTTCTACCCAGTATTAAAAGTAGTGTATTAAGATATTCAACTTTTGTACAGCTGTTTATTTCTTACTTTAGTTCAACCAGCTTTTGTTTCATCAGTTTTGGGGTTCTTTTGCTGGATGCATCTATATTTCAAATTATTATGTTTCTTGTTAAGTTGACCCTTTGATCATTATAAAAATGTCCACCTTTATCTCTAATAATTGTTGTTTTAGAAGATATTTTGTTTGTTATTAGTATATCCGCTCCAGCTTCCTTATTATTGCTATTTACATAATTGTATTTTTTTACATTCTTTCTCTTTCAACCTTTTTGTGTATTTTAATCTAATATATTCTGTAGACACCACTGGATCTTGCTTTTTTATAAAGTCTGACAATCTCTGGTTTTTGTTTGGCTTTTTAATTTATTCACATTCAATATTATTAATTTCATTTGAATTTTGTCTGTCATTTCACTTTTTGTGTCCCATGCATTTTTTTTGTTCTTCTGCTTCTCTTTTACTTTTTGCACAGTTACAAAGACCTTAGACTACTTTATCTCACTCTGTCCTGACTTAACGCTGTATTACTAGCATGTTTTCACTTTATATTTTAAAAGTTACAGTTGTTTTTTCATTTTATATTTTAAATGTTGCAGTTTTTATAATTGTGTTTTATTGCTAGTATATATTTAAATTCACTCACAAATTTACCACTTTTTTTGCTCTTCATTCTTTTTAGCATTTTAGACCATACATTTGGGGTTTTGGGGGGCTTCTTCTGGGGGCATACTGTCTCAGTTTTTCTTGATCAAAAACTATCTGTATTTTTACCTTGTTCTTGAAAAATATTTTCACTAGGTAAAAAGTTATAGATTTGCAGTTTTCTCTTAGCATATTAAAGATGTCATTCCACAGTCTTCTGGCTTCCATTATTGCTTCTGAGAACTAATCTGTAAATTAATTTTCACTTCCTTGAAGGCAATTTGTCTTGTCTTTCTTGATGCCTTTAAGGTCCTTTCTTTGTTTTCATATTCTGCAGTTATGCTCTATTGCCCCTAGTTTGGGGTTTTATTTTTTTTTCCATTAGATCTATTTGATTTATTAAATCACAAATATCTTTAATGTTTTAATGAAAAGTTTTAGTCTCTTTTTTTAACTGTTGCCTCTACAGTATTTCCCTTTCTCACCTCTTCTTGTAGAACCCCAATCACTTGTGTAGTATACTTCCTCAATCTTTCTTCCATGTCTCTTAACAATTATTTCACATTTTCCGTAAGTTTTATCACTGTGGTACATTATATGTGAGTTCTTTTTGTTTGTTTGTTTATTTTGAGACAGTCTTACTATGTTCTCCTTGGTAGAGTGCTATGGCATCACAGCTCACAGCAACCTCTAACTCTTGGGCTTAAGCGATTCTCTTGCCTCAGCCTCCCAAGTCGCTGAGACTATAGGTGGTGGGCACCACAATGCCAGACTTTTTTTTGTTGTAATTGTCATTGTCATTTAGCTGGCCCAGGACCAGGTTCAAACCGTCCAGCCTCTGTGTATGTGGCTGGCACTGTAACCACTGTGCTACTGGTGCTGAGCATTTTTTTTTTTTTTGGAGACAGAGTCTCACTTTATCACCCTTGGTAGAGTGCCATAGCGTCATAGCTCACAGCAATCTCAAACTCTTGGGCTCAAGCGATTCTCTTGCCTTAGCCTCCCAAGTACCTGGGACTACAGGCTCCCACCACAACACCCAGCTCTTTTTAGAGACAGGATCTTGCTCTAGCTCAGGCTGGTCTTAAACTCATGAGTTCAAGTTATCCGCCTACCTCGGCCTCCGAGAGTGCTGGGATTACAGGCATGAGCCATCAAACCTGGCCTATGTAATTTCTTTTTAACTTTACTGAGTCTTTTAACTTCACCATATATCTCTTCAACCATATATAATTTGATATAAAACATATCTGTTAAGTTTTCAATTTCAATTATTATGGTTTTTACTTATAGAAATTATATTTTCTTTTGATTTAGTTATGTCATTTAAAAAAAAAATTTCCAGGTATGTTTATTATTTCCAAGATTTAAAAAATATTTTTCATAATTATAAAACTATTATATATTTCATGTCTAATAATTTCAGTATCTGAAATCTTTGCTGAGTAGTTTCTGCTGTCAGTTGTTTCTTTTGGTTCTTGCTTACAGCATTTTGCTTTTATGTTTAATTATTTCTTAGTGGGACATCTCATTTTCCTTTCAAAAATGATATATTGGAAATCTTTGAGGGTCACTAGGTAGGTCTCTACGGAAGTTTTGACTGTGTTATGGTCTATTATTTCACTTCTAAGAAACACATTTGAGAGAATCCTTTCTGATTCACCTGTACAAGTTTTAACATGCTTGGTTTATCAGTGTTGCTGGGAGGGCTTCATTTGTTTCTATCCACACAGATTTTGTGTTTCTTAATTTTTTCTATCTCAAAATTTTTGTGATGGCCACGTATGAGGATAGTTCTACATAAAATTTCTATGTATTTCTGCCCGGCCTCTGGGAAGTCAATGCAGTCAGAGTCCACTCTAAACAAATTCTCAGTTTGAGGTTACGGGGCCTGGTAATACTAAACTGGATTGCAAATATGTGTGAGGGCCAGCTTGTAATTGTAGGCTTTAAGAATCTTTTTTCCTGTGTTTCTCCGCTGAGAACCAAGATATATTTTCTTCCAATTCCCTGGAGGTAGGCTTGTGAATTATAAATATTAAATAATTAGAATTATTATAAATAATTTTAAAGAACTTATTTATAAAATAAGAAATGTGGATTCTCCATGTTTGGCAAATACTCTCAGGGCAAAAATTATTTCATTAGTCAATTCACTGCTTATTTTTTCCCTAGATTTTAATTTGATAAACCCTATTGTGCTTCTTTTTGGTGCTTTTAGGAAGATGTTTTACTTTTTTTCATACGTTTTTAGTTTTTTTAGCATGTCGGTCTGGATACCTAACTAGTCACATATTTGGAATATTTCCTATTTCTTTATACCATTATTTCATAGCATAGGTCTTCTTCAAACACCTGAATCAAAATCATTTTGAGATGCTTGTTAAAATTTCAGGTTTTCCTATTTACCTTCAGGCTTACTGAAATAGAATCTCTAGAATGGGTTCCTGGTATCTGAACTTTTGTGAGGTTCTTTAGTTAACCCTAATACATGCAGGATTTGTTTTGACTCATACTTTTTAGTCTAATATCTGGTATTTTTATTGTAGCAGCCCGAGTTCTAAATTTTTATTATTTTCTGTACATATCCCAGCACCATATCTTGAGTGATCCATTATTTTCACATCTATTTCATATGCCAACTTTTATCGTATAGTAATTATGTGGGGGGGGAGAAGGTGTGTGCCCATATGTGTGTGTGTAGATCTTTTTTTTGGCCTTTGTATTTTGGTTCATTGAGTTGCCTAGCCTTTGAGCAATACCATACTATTTTAATTATTGTATTTTTATGATGTATTTTACTATGGTATAATACTGAATCTTCCTTATTTTTTATTTTCTCCCACAATAAAAATTTTTAATGTTAATTTAGTTGCATCATTTTTTTCCTTTAACAATCTTCAGTGATTTTGAAGAATGAAATAGTATTTTCTACAGTTGTGAGAAGGTGGATTTTTGGTCTTATCTCCTTCTATGTTTATTTCATGTGGACTTAGGAAAGCCTTTTAGACTGAGGTTCTTAATGTTCATTTTACCTAATTCTTTGCCTGGAACAATTTTTTATTTTAATATTAATGCTTATCATGGTCAGTTTTCCTTCAGATATCTTGCTGCCCATGCTCCCAAATTGAAGTCCAGTTATTCAGTTTCTCCACAGAGCCTTTATTAATACTCGTGGGCTCAAAGGAGCTGTTTTTCTACGCTTTGATAGCATTTATTGACTACATCATGCATTTTTCTTGGCAAATACTATGTAATCACAGGCTGTCAAAACTGGAAGCTACCCTAGAAGATTATATTGTTTATGTCTGTCATTTTACAGATGAAAAAACAGAGTATGGGAATGACTTGTCCATGGTCTCCTAATGATTCAACTATTAAAGTAAACTCAATATTGATTTCTTGTGTTTTAGAGATCTTTCCATTAGCATCACCTGCTATGTCATCATTCTATTGTATTTTAATTTTATTTTCATTTGTTTGTGCCTAGTTTCCTTTTTTAAAACTAAAGTCACCACCCATGTCTACACTTTTATTGTATAATTCACAGACCTAATATTATGCTTGTGCTTATCAGACACCTAATCAATATAGGTGGTGGTAAAAAAAACAAGTTGTTCCATTAACCAGATGTCAAATTGAGACTATTGCCTTGTGAGTGCCACTATTATAACTACATGGAAAGTGGCATCTAGTGGTTGGTGTGTGTATTACGATTATCTTTTTGTTTTGTTTTGTCCTGTTTTAATGCAGTAGTACCAGTCATTCTCAGAAACTAAGTGGAATAAATAGAATATAACTTAAATTTTTAAATTCAGCTTAAAAAAACTTAACTATAATTCCCAAATGCTTTAAGCAGTGATCTCTCTGAAGTATTAACTATGGCAATTAATTAAAAGAAATATAAAAATGAAATTACTATTTTTTGTGATTCTTAATCTCACTTATTGTGAAAAATATTATGTAAATATTAGTTGTGTAAAGTTACTTCTAAAATTACACACAATTTCCTGAAAAGACCAATTTCAAGCATTGAGATCAAAGAAACAATAAAAAATCTCCCAACCAAACAATACTCTGGTCCAAATGGCTTCATACCAGAATTCTATCAAACCTTCAAAGAAGAGCTTATTCTCATACTGCAGAAATTATTCCAAAAAATTGAGAAGGAGGGAATCTTCCCTAACACATTCTATGAGGCAAACATCACCCTGATACCAAAACCAGGAAAAGATCCAACTAAAAAGGAGAACTACAAACCAATTTCACTAATGAATATAAATGTAAAAATTCTCAACAATAATTCTAGCCAATATATTACAGCTTCTCATTAAAAAAGTCATACATCACGGTCCAGTAGGCTTCATCCCAAGGATACATGGCTGGTTTAACATACGCAAGTCCATAAATGTAATCCACCATATCAACAGAAGTAAAAACAAAGACCATATGATCCTCTCAATAGATGCAGAAAAAGCATTTGAGAAAATTGAACATCATTTTCTAATTAGAACTCTGAAGAATATAGGCATTGGTGGCATTTTTCTTAAACTGATCAAAGCCATCTATGACAAACCCACAGCTAATATTATACTGAATGGAGTAAAACTGAAAGCTTTTCCACTCTGAGGTGAAACAAGGTTGTCCTCTCTTATCACTACTAATTCAACATAGTGCTGGAAGTTCTAGCCAATACAATCAGGCTTGGAATGGTAATAAAAGGCATCCAAAATGGGGGCAGAGGAAGCTAAAGTCTCCCTCTTTGCCAATGATATGATCTTATTTCTTACAGAACCCCAGAAACTCAACCACAAGACTCCTGGAAGTGATCTAAGAATGAAGTAATGTCTCAGGATATAAAATGAATGCTCACAAATCAGTAGCTTTTGTATATGCTAGTAATAGCCTAGATGAGAAGCTAATCAAGGACATAATTCCCTTCTCAGTAGCTTTAAAGAAAATGAACTACCTAGGAATATTCCCAACAAAAGAGGTGAAGGACTTCTATAAAGAAAACTACCAAATAGTAAGAAAAGAAATAGCAGAAGATATTAACAAATGGAAGAACATACCATTCTCATGGCTGGGAAGAATCAACATTGTTAAAATGTCTATATTTCCCAAAGCAATCTACAGATTCAGTGAAATACCCATGAAAATACCAACATCATACTTTTAAGACTAGGAAAAAATAATTCTTCTCTCTGTATGAAACCAGAAAAAACCCCTGGATAGCTAAAGCAATTGTTAGTAATAAAAACCAGGCCGGGGGCATTAGCCTACGAGACCTTAGGCTGCACTACAAGATCATAGTGATGAAAACACATGGTATTGGCACAAAAATAGAAACATAGACATCTGGAATTAAATAGAAAATCATGAGATGAAACTAAAATCTTACAGCCACCTGATCTTTGATAAACCAAACAAGAATATTCAGTGGGGGAAGGAATCCCTATTCAATAAATGGTACTAGGAGAACTAGATAACCACATGTAAAAGACTGGAAATGGACTCGCATATTTTTCTACTCACTAAAATTGATTCAAAATAGATAAAAGATGTAAATCTAAGACATGAATCAATAAAAATCCTCAAAGAACGCGGGTGTTGTGGCAGGCGCCTGTAGTCCCAGCTACTCGGGAGGCTGAGCCAAGAGAATCGCCTAAGCCCAGGAGTTGGAGGTTGCTGTGAGCTGTGTGACGCCACGGTACTCTGCTGGAGGGTGATAAAGCGAGACTCTTATCTCTACAAAAAAAAAAAAAAATTCTCGAAGAAAATGTAGGGAAAATACTTGAAGCTATCAGCCTGGGGAAAGACTTTATGAAGAAGACTTCAGGGGCAATTGCAATAACGACAAAAATAAACAAATGGAACTTAATTAAACTGAATAGCTTCTGTACAGCTAAGGAGACAACAACCAAAGCAAATAGACAACCATCAGAATGGGAAAAGATATTTGCATATTATGAATTGGACAAAGCTTGATAACTAGCATCTACAGACAACTCAAATTAAGCAACAACAACAAAAAAGGCCAGCAATCCCATATATCGATGGGCAAGTGAGATGAATAGAGCCTTCTCTAAAGACAGACAAATGGCTAACAAGCATATTATAAAATGCTCATCATCCCTAATTATCAGAGAAATGCAAATCAAAACCACCCTGAGATATCACCTAACCCCAGTGAGAATGGTCCACGTCACCAAGACTCAAAGCTACAGATGTTGGCATGGTTGTGGAGAGATGGGAACACTTTTAACAGCTGGTAGGACTGTAAACTAATACAACCATTTTGGAAGGAATTATGGAGAATCCTCAAAGAACTCAAGCTAGATCTCCCATTTGATCCTGCAGTCCCATTACTGGGCATCTACCTAGAAGAAAAAATATCATTTTATCATAAGGACATTTGCACTCGACTGTTTATTGCAGCTCAATTTGCAGTTGCCAAAATGTGGAAACAAATTCCCACCAATCCAGGAATGGATTAATAAGCTGTGGTATATGCGTACCACGGGATACCATGCAGCCACTGAAAAGGATGGTGGCTTTATATCTTTCGTATTAATTTGGATGGAGTTGAAATACATTCTTCTTAGTAAAGCATCACAAGAATGGAGAAGCAAGAATCCAATGTACTCAACTCTGATATGAGGACAATGATACTAGTACATGGTGGGGGGAGGAGGAATGGGGAAAGGGAAAGAGGGACAGAGGGAAGGGTGTCGGACCACGGTGTGTGACACACCTCTTGGGGGCAGGACACTATTAATAGAGGGACTTCACTCAGCAAACGCAAGCAGTGTAACTTGGCTCATTGTACCCTCAACGATTCCCCAACAATAAAAATAGAAAAGAAATTACACACAAGATTATTTAAGAGTTTGTTTGTTTATATACTATGTTATGTGTTGGGGGCTATTGTTAGATACTGAGGGGTGGCATAATCTGGTCCATATTATTGAAATCCTAGTAGGCAATTAGGCTTTGCGTTATTCTTAAGAGCTTGATTTGTATTTAAAATAGGACGGTGTCAATGAAAACTGAAGATGGAAAGTTACACTATCTTGTACTTATAACAACAAAATCTCTTGCATGTATATTCACATATAAAGTAGAGATATACATTCCAAAGTCAAATGTGAATTCTTCTTACATTAACAGCCATTTTGGATTATCACTATTCTTTACTCTTCCATTAATGCATGAAGGTTGACAATAAACATGATCTAATTCATTAACAGTGAAAATTGATAGTTCCTATTTGTGAACTTGTGAATCAGCATATTCTTGTGAATTAGTGTCCTTTAAATTTTGTAAATTCTGTGTTTATTTTTGTGCAAAATGTTATGTCTTATAAATTAACATTGTAGTATAATTTTTTGTATATGAGATCATCCTTCCCATTAGAGAGCAATGATGTTCTGCCTTTGTCTACCTGCACCTAACATAACATAGTGGCTCGCACATAACAGGTGATCAGTAAGTATTTGTTGCATTAGTTATGTATGTTGGAGGGATCTGTGTCTTATTCATCTTTGTATGTCTAGGATCTGTGTAGTTCTCTATCCTTTAATAATACTCAATTCATGTTTGATGAGTAAGTCCAAATAACCCTATTTAATCTGTAGTGTAGTTAGCATATTATGCTAAAATCATACTGTATAACCTAATCACCTGTGAATAATAAATAATGGCTGCATAACACACTTTCAGTTTCACTCATACATTTTATTGAAACAGTCTCTTGTAGTGTGAGTGAGAGGTTCATCCAACATCAAGCTGTTGTTTGTTCTTATAATTAGGAAAAGTTTCAGTATGAGTGTGGCTCCTAGTTGCAGCTGGGTTGGCTAAGAGTTCTGACTAAAAGTATGAGGTCAGTAATTTGATAAAGGATGGGGAAGGTACTCTGCTAATTTACTGATGTAGAGGAAATCATGTAATATTGAACAGGAGGGTAAGGTCATTTTTAAGTCACAGGCTGTTGAAGTTGAACACCGATGAGCATTATTTGATATTTATATCACAATTGTTTTAGTAAGTCAGTCTGATGTGTATTTGATGAAAAGCATATCACCTTCCTGTACTTAAAATCTGAGCTGTCTGTATATATTAATTTGTTTTTGTGAATGGTTTTCTAAGAGTAAAGGATAGTTCTGGATGGCAGAAGGCAGCTACTATCTTCTTGTCATCCATAGGTTTGATTTCAGAGGAGGATATTTTTCTGACTTCAGGACATCAGTTCCTAAAATGAGTGAATGAACTTGTTAGTAGTGGCTATTTAGAACATCTATGTTTTCAGAGCGGCATTTGTGGTAAAGCTTGGCGCTGTTAGAGACTGAGCTAAATATTCATGATGAAGAAGTGGAAACAAAGAAAAGAAAGGTGGTGAAAAATAGTGTTACGTATTTTATGCTCCATGATTGCTCATGAATAGAAAGAAGCAAGTGACTTGAAGTGGTAGGCATTGCTAATACACAACGGAAGGTAATTTCTTACAAGCAATATAGAAAAAAAAGAGTTCCAAACAGTTTAGACAAGTGGTGAATCATAGGGAAGTTGTAGGGATTTCTTTTCCGTTTAACATCTTACAAATATATTTTTCACATTAAAATTATAAAAATTACATTTGCCCATTTTGAAAGGTTCAAATAAAAACATAGAATAAAAGGTAAAAGGTTCCCCAGAAGTAACCATTGCTAGAAATTTGCTCTATATCCTATCAACTTTTTTCCTGGTATTTACAAGTTGGGATTGTTGAGTGTTGTTGAGCTGTAAGTCAAGATCTGGTTGGTTTTCAGTTTCATATTTAATGATTTTTTTTCCATTTCTTTTCCTTATAGGCTTGCTATGGGTGTTCTCCTGGATCAAAGTGTGACTGTAGTGGTATAAAAGGGGAAAAGGTAAGATCTGAGGTTGGCTTTTGAAAATTCAGTAAAATAAAATAGTATAACATATATATAAATGTATTTTAATGAATCTATCATTTATTTGTTCAATGTATTTTTATCTTTTTCTATGTTTCTTTCTTTTTCATTTATTAAATCATAGCTGTGTACATTAATGCAATCATGGGGTACAATGTGCTGGTTTTATATACAATTTGAAATATTTTCATTGAACTGAATTAACATAGCCTTCATGGCATTTTCTTAGTTATTGTGTTCAGACATTGTGTATTTTTTAAAAAAGAAAACAAGACTTCTACTTCAACAGCTAAGTAAATAAATTCTACTAGACTGCTAATTATGAGTGCTTATTACACTATATCTTGGGGATCAGCAAACATTTTCTTAAAAGGTGATATAAGTAAAAATTTTACACTTTGTGGGACACATAAGGTCTCTGTTACATATTCCTCTCTACTTTTTTCAAAAATCCCTTTTTAAAGTGACTAAAACATATTCTTAGCTCTTGGACCATAGCAAATAAGCCTCTGCCTACATATGGTCTAAGAGCTATATTCTGATCAATCTTATTGAAGTCATCGGCTTAATAAGCAAAATGAGGGAGGAAATGCTTAAGGAGGAAACTAAGAATTTATCAGGCTACCAATCTATGCTAGATACCATGCTAGGCAATTTCACATACTTTTATCTAGTCTATGCAGGTTAATAATAGGTGAATGTCTGTTTTTCATTTTGCTTTTCCCATAGCAGCACCTCCTATTATATAACTATTGTGATTATGAGGTAAGTTTTGGTGAGAATTAAATAGCATAAACCTAATCACTATGAGTCAATGACTAACATCAAGATTAGAAAATTAAAAAGGGATAGTGACTTATAGCCTAAAGAGTTGCACTAAGAGACAAGATTATACTCTAGTCTCTACTTTTTTTTTTTTTTTTTTTGGAGACTCTGTCACCCTGGGTAGAACGCTATGGCATCATAGCTCACAGCAGTCTCAAACTCCTGGGCTCAAGCGATTGTCTTGCCTCAGCCTCCCAAGTAACTAGGACTATAGGCTCCCACCATGACGCCTGTTTGGCTAGTTTTTTTTCTATATTTAGTGGAGACAGGGTCTTGCTCTTGCTCAGGCTGGTCTTGAATTCTTGAGCTCTAGAAATCCACTCATCTTGGCCTCCCAGAGTGCTAGGATTACAGGTGTGAGCCACTGTGCCTGGCCTCTAGTCTCCACTTTTGGGGGCATACATACATACATATATATATTTGCTTTCTGTAGTGGTAAAAGGACCAAGCAAGATTAATTTCAGGTAACAGTGGAGTGATGTTTACCAGATTAATTCTTCTTGAGATAAGAATTAAACACTTCTTGGGCAACATTTAATAGCTATTCGATAGCACAGGAAAGTAACTAAACAAAGAAAGTAGAGAGGGTTCTACCCTTGAAGGAAAGAAATTACACTGTGTGAATTTGCATTTATATGGCTTTCTCTTGCGTATACTTCTTAGTCTGGATGGCAGAGGGTGGCTAGAACTCAGACAAAAAGCCAATCTCACTGGCTCGAAAGTCAGTGGATAGAGTTGAGGATGTCATAGTGGCTGAAAAATGAGGGGGGACATGCTGGAATGGAGTAAAGAGTCCAAAAATTTGCATGACCACTGTACACAAATTTTTCATTAAATTCTGAACCTTATATGTATAGAGGTGGATTCTTAAACAACTCAGGAACTGCTGTCCATTGAAGGAAAACAGCTTGAGTTTGGCTGAGTTAACTACTGTATTACCTAAAACAAAGGTTCAATCAATACTCTTAGGAAAAAGATAAGAGAATCCATATTACCTACTATGTCCAGTATGCAATTAAAACTTACTAGGTAAAAGTGATCCATAGTCAAGAAAAAGACCAATCAATGAAAACCAACTCTGAAATAACACAGATGTTAGAATTTGTAGATAAAGATTTAAAACAAAAAAGATATTTGGGATTTAAAGAAAAATCTACTTATCGTAAGTGAACAGATAAGGAATCATAACAGAGCACTGGGAACAATGTTTAAAAAAGGAAAATCTTGATTTTTAAAAGTAAAATATAGGGCGGCGCCTGTGGCTCAGTGAGTAGGGTGCCGGCCCCATATACCAAGGGTGGCGGGTTCAAACCCGGCCATGGCCAAACTGCAACAAAAAAATAGCCTCCCAGCTACTCAGGAGGCTGAGGCAAGAGAATTGCCTAAGCCCAAGAGCTGGAGGTTGCTGTGAGCTGTGACGCCACAGCATTATACCGAGGGCAATCAAGTGAGACTCTGTCTCTAAAAAAATAAAATAAAAATAAAATATAAGACAAACAATTCACCATATGGGCTTAACACCAGAGTGGAGATTACAGAAAAAATGGTGATCTTAAAGATAAGTCAGAAGAAGTGATCCGATCAGAAAAGCACAGAGTAAAACATGAGAAAAAAAAAATGAACAGGGCCTCAGTCCCCTGTGTGGCAGTATAAAATAATCTAATGAAAATGTAAATGGAGTTCCATAAGGACAGGAAAGAAAGAACAAGTAAGTAAAGAGGAAAATAAATAAATAACGGTGCAGTATTAATGGAAAGAATTCTCCACATGTAGTGAAAAATATAAATTTACAGTTGTAAGAAACTCAGTACACTTCAAGCAAGATAAAAGCAAAGGAAACTATACTTAGACCGAATATAATGAAACTATTGGAAAAACAGAGGTTAAAAAAATCTTGAAAGAAGCTAGAGAAAAAATTCACATTATATACAGTGGAATAATGTGAATGATAATAGACTTCTTGCCAGGAATATTAGATGATGTATAACAACGCAAAAACATAATTAGGGAATTGAAAAGTGTCTGCAGACATAATTATTATATACAGTGAAAATGTACTTCAAAAGTAAAGGCAAATTATCAGACATTTTCTGATAATTAAAAAATAAAGAATTCTTCACCAGCATTCCTACACTAAAAGAAATATAAAGAAATTTCCTCAGGCTAAAGGGAAATGTCACTAGATGGAAGTGTAAATTTACAGGAAGGAATAGAAATGTCATGTATGTGTGTAAATATAGAAGACTTTTATTTCCCCCCTCTATTTAACACAAATGTCTGTTTAAAGCATAACAACAGAGCTTCAAAATACACAAAGCCAAAACTGACAGAATTAAAGGGGAGAGAGAGAGACAAATACACAATCATAGTTGTAAATTCTAACATTCCTCTACTAGTCTCTGGTAGAACTAGGAAGAAAGTTAGTAAAGACAGAGGAATTGATATCCATTATTAACAACCTTGACCTTATTGCCATATAAAGAACTTCATATCTAACAACTACAAAGTATGATTGTCTTCAAGGGCACATGGAATTTTCACCAAGATAGATTATATGATGGAACACAAAACAAGACCCTCTAAATACCAGAAGATTGAAAACATTATACAGTAGATCCTTTGTAATTTGATCACTCAAACAACTGTAACAAACTGGTCAACATAAGGAATTAGGCCTGCTGTACTGATGTATACATGTACTTTACTTTCTTATAGAGTTGTTTTTGGGTTTTTTTTGAGACAGAGCCTCAAGCTATCGCCCCAGGTAGATGCCCTGGCATCACAGCTCACAGCAACCTCAAAGTCTTGGGCTTAAGCAATTCTCTTGTCTCAGCCTCCCAAGTAGCTGGGACTACAGGCACTCACCACAACGCCTGGCTATTTTTTTGTTGTAGTTGTTATTGTTGTTTTCAGCAGGCCGGACCGGGTTCGAACCCGCCAGCCCTGGAGTATGTGGCTGGCGCCCCAATCACTGAGCTATGGGTGCCAAGCTTCTTATTTATTAGAGAGTTTTTATTAGAGACTATCATACAAAATCATAAATAATCAAAACACAGTAAAATCCTATATACAGTATCATACAAAATCAACACATGTACTGTTTTCTCATGTTTTAATCATTTATTCTGGAAAAAAGGAGTCAATCTTGATCTACTTCTTATTCTTATTATAAACCTAAGTAGAGAAAGCATTCTCAATGCTGACTACACCACTCAGAATACCTGAGCATTTTTCCACAACAGATGAGTTCAACTGCATTATCAGATGTCTGACATCCTCTTCTTTTGGAGTCCGCGATTTCTGTGTCATCCTCACTTGCTGCTTTCAATTCCACCTGCTTCACGCGCTTTTACACTGTTCTGCACTTTGGTCAATATGGCTTGGAAATTGCTTTTGGGTCAGGTTCATTACAGGTTGCCACCTCATCACCCATTGCAACATAACCTTCAAAATCTCCTCCTTTGAATTCTGCCATGGGAGATAGAGTGTCTGATAGATTCAAAACATCATGCTCTTGGATTGTGACAAATCCAACTTTCTTGAAACACTTTTGTTGTTTCTTTTTGGAGACAGAGTCTCAAGCTATTGCCCTGGGTAGAGTGCCATGGTGTCATCATAGCTCGCAGGAACCTCCATCTCTTGGGCTCAAGTGATCCTCTTCCCTCAGTTTTTCTATTAATAGTAGAGATGAGTCTCACTCTTGCTCAGGCTGGTCTTGAACTCATGAGCTCAAGCAATCCACCTGCCTCGGCCTCCCAGAGTGCTAGAATTATAGGCATGAGCCACTGTACCTAGCCCCTTGAAACACTTGTGTATCGTTTCTGGCTGAACTTGATTCCAAGCAAAACTGATTCAGATGGCAAAATCCAGAGTGTTAACTGATGCAGTAGATGAATTTGCTTCCACAGGTGGACCATGGGTTTGTGTTTCAGTAATGACCCACTATAGGAGCCAGGCTTGATAGTGTATTTTAAATGTTTTGATGATGACTTGGGCAAGAGTTTGTATTTTTGAGGTCACGTTGGAAGGCAGAAATTTCAGTGTCACATTTGTGAGATGATTCCCTTGCGGGTGGCTGGACAGTTGTCTACTGTCAGTAGAATGGACCATTTCTTCTTCTTCATTTCTTGATCAATAACTTTTGCCCACCACTCCAATTGGGCATCAGTCATCCATGCACATTTGTTTGATCTCCAAGTGATGGGAAGTTCTTTGAGCTTTAGGCAACAAATAGGAATGGCTTTGCCAATTTACCTATCATCAAGGGCATTAGTTTGTATCTAGTTGAGCTAGTGCAAAGCAGAACTGTGAAACATTCCTTGGAAAGTTTTCAGCTCTTACATTTGGCACCCTTCATGATAAGACTCCTGTCAGGCATCATCTTGAAGAAAAGTCCATACTTGTCAGCATTAAAGATGTCGTCATCTTTGAAGCCTCTGGCAAAGTCTAATAACTTTTTATTTCCCTTGAGACGAGAGTATCACTCTCTTGCCCCAGACTAGGGGGCCATGCCAACAACCTAGCTCACAGCAACCTCAGACTGCTGAGTTTAAGCAATCCTCCTGCCTCAGCTTCCCAAATAGCTGGGACTACAGATGCCCATTACAACACCCAGTTAATTTTTCTGTTTTAAATTTTTTTTCTATTTTTAATAGGGACAGAGTCCTATTCTTGCTCAGGCTGGTCTTGAACTCCTGAGCTCAAGGGAACCTCTTGCTTCAACCTCTCAGAGTGTTAGGATTACAGCCGTGAGCCACGGTCCCTGGTCAGTCCAGGAACTTTTGGATGAACTCTTCCACAATTTCTATTGGAACTCTATTAGATTCACCACACAAGTCATTCTGGGAGATCTTGTGTTGTAATTGAAATTGCTCAAGCCAACCACTTGATGCTTGGAAATCTGTCTCCCCTAATTCCTTTGTGTTTTTTTTGTTGTTGTTGTTGTCGTTATTGTTGTTTTGTTTTGTATTGTTTTTAGCAAATTCTTGGGTCATTGGCCGAGATTCGGATATTAACTGACTTCGTTTGTTTGAACTGTTTAATGTGGCTTTATTGACTTCATCAAGGGAAATTTTCTTCCTTTTCCACTGTAGGTCTCTGCTTTCCTTACCATATCTCACCAGGTACTCATGTTTACATTTTTTGATGTTGCTAGCTATAGTCTTGATAACACCAACATTTTCTGCTTTCTTTGGCTACTGTTTTCCAGAAAATATAGAAGATCAATTTTTTCCTTTAATGTCAGCTCTTTGAGTTCTTTCCTTTAGGCCACCATGTCTTGATTAACTGTAAAAATTTTCAGTAATTATAGGATGTGCCTACAATTCAAACAAGACCTCCAGGTTGAAAAAGTCTTCCGTAACACCTGATCAACAATAGGACGTTAGGTCTAATCCAACATGTTATGTAATAAAACATGAAAAAAGAACTTATACTAATGAAAATATAATACAACTAAGGGGCAAAGCCCACACCTCTACGTTCAGTGTAGAGGGGACTCAACTAGTCAACTTATAGAGGGTAAATTAAATTGTCCAAGTGGTCAAGATACAACTTATAGGGATGGTCATTATATACAGGTCATTCTTCCATTGAATACATGTGGTACATGTCCAGTCTATGAAAAATAGGTCAACTTATGAAGATAGTCAATGTAGGGAGGTGGCCAAATATAAAGATTCTACTGTATATATTCTCTGGCCATAATGGAATGAGTAAAAAAATCAATAAAAATAAAATTTGTCAAAAATTATCTATTATTTAGAAATTAAAAGAATAGTGTTCTAAATAACGATAGACCAAAGAAGAAATCACAAGGAGAACCAGAAAATATTTTTAGTTATATTCAAAAGCACATACTGAAAATTGTGGAATGGACTTACATTAAATCAGGGATACAATGGGACATAGCTTTAAATGTCTATGTTAGAAAAGAAAACAGAGTTAAAACTATTGACCCAAGTTTCTTATTTAAGAAACTTGAAAAGGAGAAGCAAATTAAATTTAAATTAAGAGACAAGGAAATAATAAAGATAAAAGTAGAAATATATGAACAAGAAACCTAACAATAAAATAAAAAGTACACATCCCAAAGTGGGTAGCTGATAAATAATTGGCATGATTGATAAAAAAAAAGAGAAAGGGGAGGAGCCAAGATGGCGGTCTGTAGCTAGCTTTCTGCAGAGGCTCCCATCCAGAAGGAGAGTTAAAGGACAGAAATTTAGCAAGAAAGCTGATGATTTGGATCTGAGCCAAAAGAGAAGGTCGAAGAATGCACATCAACCCTGTTGGGGCGACCTGCAACCCCAAGGATACAAACAAAAGGTACAGAACACATCGCCAAGTGGACGGGAGTCTCCTTCCCCCATGAGAACGGCTCGCAGTATACTCCATACCTCCATACAAACAAGCTCTCAGTATACCTTCCTACCTCCATACAAACAAGTGAGCAGAGTTCAGATGTCCTCCCACTCTACCCCACAGGAGAGACTCTCTAAAAACCAGAGCTCCTTCCCCTACTAGGGTGCCATGGCACTCTCCTGCCAGGCATAAAACTGTATATATTCTTTACCTGGAAGTTTGAACTCCTGGCATTCCCCTCCACTCTCACCACAAGGTCTGGAGGCCTGTCCCCCATGGAATCCAGATTCCTGGACATTTTCTCGAGGGTTGTGGACAGGGCATGGACTATTGCTGATCTGTGCTGATTTTCCAGCTCGGGAGTGGTGAGAGGAAAGTGAGCCGAGAGGTGGCCAAACTGGAGAGGCGGTCCCCTGAGGCATGGAGCGGCAGCCACAGTGGAGGGAACAATGACAGTGGGGCTTGCACCCCTGGGGATGTTTTGAGGAGACACTCCCAGCCTCTCTGGGCATCCAGGGGAAGCTGGGCGACTTCTCCAGTGGCAGCCACAGGCAGAGCGGACCAGCAACCAAGGCGCATGAAGGATATGCCTGAGGTGGTACTGGCCTGGATGGAGTGTGGGGATTAGAATACGCATAGGGTCAGCCAACTCCCAGGGTGAAGGCTACTTTACTTAGCTTCAGAGTCATCTGGCCCTCAGGGGATGAAAGCTGAGACAAAGGGCTGGAACTCACAGACTGAGTCAGACCTATTTGCAGCCCAACGTCTGATCAGGGGAAAATAGCAGTGACAGAAACAAATTCTGTGAACTTGTTCTGTTCTATCAGCAAAATCAATCAGGGACAGGGTTGGAACTGAGTGAATCGCCCCAGCCCCTATCAAGTACCCAGGTTGTCAGGCCTCACCTCCCCCTGCCAAACAGTGACAGGGAGTGGCGGACTGGCTGAGGAGTCACAGACCTCCCTGTGACCCAGACAGGTGCAAACCTCTGGAGCATCTGCTCATTGGAGGAAACTGGATCACAGCCCTGCGGGGTTACTACCGACTGGGTGTGACAGAGGGGCAAGGTGGGGTAGGAGACATCAACCTTTCCAGACTAATCTACTTGCTAGGGGGGCCCTCCTGAGCTCACAGAGCACCAGAGAGTTATACTAGAGCTTCCAGCAGATCCCTGCTATCTAGTTGCCAGAGATTTTTAACTCTTCCATTTGAGACCAGTGCTGGCTGGGACAATTGATTGGGACCTCTTCAGCTGGGCCAATCACCCAAGGACTTTCCAAAATGGTACCCTGGGTGTGTGGTAGTGGGAAGGTTTGATTTTGCTTTTCCAATTGTTGCCTGTGGGAGGCACAGTGACTTAACTGCTGGTATTTCTCCACAGCTCAGATTTCAATCCAGAGTAACTGATTCTCTAGGGTAAGACAAGACCAGCTGAAAATAAGACAGAGCCACTTAACCCCACCACACCAACAAGGTCCCCAGTTTCGCAAGCAGTAGCACTGTACGGGTCCTTGGCAAAACTCTAGGGGAAAAGGTACAGACAACAGTCTCAGCTTTCAAGGAAAGGACTGGTCAGTCACTACTCCTAGAACCCCCAACCGAACGTGTCCTTATCTACTCATCCAGCTAAACAGTGTAAAATTAATCATGGGGCAGAATCAATGGAAAAGCTCTGGAAACATGAACAACCAGAGTAGATCAACCCCCCCAAGGAACAATTTGGCAGACACAAATGCAATCCTATGCATTAACAGATGGCTGAGATGTCAGAAATTGAATTCAGAATTTGGATTGCAAACAAGATTAATAAAATAGAGGAAAAGTTGGATTTCGAAAATTCAGGGTGCATTTCAAAAATTATCTCAAGAAGTCAAGGAATTCAAAGACCAAATGACCAAAGATTTTGACACATTGAGACAAGAAGTTGCAGCCCTCAAAGATCTGGAAAAAACGGTAGAATCCCTCAGCAACAGAATGGAGCAAAGCAGAAGAAAGGATTTCTGACATTGTAGACAAAGCTTTCAAACGCTCCCAAACCTACAAAGAGGAAGAGAAATGGAAGGCAAGAACAGATCATTCTATCAGACACCTCTGGGATAACTCGAAGAAAACCAATATTTGCCTTATAGGGATACTTGAAAACGATGAAGTTGTGTCACAAGGCACGAGTCTCCTCTTTATGAGATTATGAAAGAGAATTTTCCAGACATTCCAAGAGATTCTGAAATTCAGATAGCAGTCAGTTTCAGAGCCCCAGCATGACTCAACCCGAATAAGCCATCCCCCAGGCACATCATAATTAAGTTCACGAAAGTCAATATGAAGGAGAAAATTTTGAAAACAGCCAGATGCAAGAAATCCATAACCTACAAGGGGAAGAATATTAGAATAACTGCAGATCCCTCTGATCAAACCGTTTAAGCTAGAAGAGAATGGTCATCTACTTTTAATCTCCTAAAACAAAATAACTTTCAACCCAGGATCCTATATCCAGCTAAACTGAGTTTTATTTATGATGGAGAAATTAAATACTTTAATGACATCCACATGTTGAAGAAATTTCCTATAACTAAACCAACTCTTCAGGATATTCTCAGACCTATTCTCCATAATGACCAGCCTAATCCTCCGAAGCAAAAGTAAACTCACCCCGAAACTTTTTATCAATTTCCAACTTCCACAGTGATGAAAGGATTAAGAATGTCCACTAGACTGTCTAAAGATTTATCAATATTTTCAATTAATGTGAATGGTTTAAATTGTCCTCTAAAGAGGCATAGGTTTGCTGACTGGATATAAAAACTCAGGCCAGATATTTGCTACATACAAGAATCTCATCTTACCTTAAAAGGTAAATATAGACTCAAGGTGAAGGGATGGTCATCTGTATTCCAGACAAGTGGAAAACAGAAAAAAGCAGGTGTTGTAATCTTATTTGCAGATGCAATAGGCTTTAAACCAACCAAGGTAAGGAAGGATAAAGATGGACATTTCATGTTTGTTAAAGGTAATACTCAATATGATGAGGTATCAATTATTAATATTTATGCACCCAACCAGAATGTGCCTCAAGTTATAAGATAAACTCTAATAGACATGAGTAACTTGATTTCCTCCAGCTCCATAGTAGTTGGAGATTTTAATACTCCTTTAGCAGTGTTGGATAGATCCTCCAATAAGAAGCTAAGTAAAGAAATTTTAGATTTAAACTTATCCATTCAACATCTGGATTTAACAGACATCTACAGAACGTTTCATCCTAATAAAATTGAGTACACATTTTTCTCATTAGCCCATGGAACATACTCCAAAATTGATCACATCTTAGGTCACAAGTCTAACCTCAGCAGATTTAAAAGAATAGAAATTATTCCTTGAATCTGCCAGACCAGCATGGAATAAAAGTTGAACTCAACAATAATAGGAGTCTGCATACTCAAACAAAAACATGGAAGCTAAATAACCTTATGCTGAATGATAGATGGGTCATAGACGAGATTAA
>CAUYRH010160982.1:0-12961 GCA_963574655.1 Perodicticus potto
AGGCTAGAGGCCTAGAGGAGGAGACGGGGAAAGGCCGGGAGAGGAAGGGAGAGAGCTTCTCTCTCCCCACTTGAAATCTCTCCCTCTACCAGGAGCTTTGGTGTTTTCTGTATTCTTTTCTGTAAATCAATTCTGTCTTACTGTGGAGGGGTGGGGGGGGGGGAATAATGTAATGAAGAATAATAAAATACATATATTAAAAAAAAAAGAGTTCAAAATTATGGTTTATTGGTTGTTTCATCTTTCTATATCATTTCATCACATTAACACAAGTCTGAATTGCCCAGGAATGTGAAGTTCAATAAGATGTATGCACTGCAGAACACGATATAAAACCACAACCAGACACATATGCAACCCTCAGAATCAACGTGGTCTTTCTAACCCCGATTGGCTGCCTCTACATGTTTCTGTTAATATGTATTTGTTTACTACTTATCCAATCAAGGCAAGCACTGCCCCCATAAAAAGCAAGTGCCTAAGATTTAAGAATAATTTATGAAAAGGAACAGAAAGAGACAAGGATAATGATTCTTAGTTTAAAAAAATCAAAAGCATCCAGAATTATACAAAAAGCTCGAACAACTCAACAAGAACAGCAACCAAAATCTCAATAAAAGCAGGCTAAGGACATGAGCAGACATTTTTCATAAGAAGAGAAATGATCAATGAGCACATGAAAAATGCTTCACATTACTCATCACCAGAGAAAGTAGAATTAAAACCACAATGAGGTACCATCTAGTCAGATGAGCCATCAGTCAGAATGGCCATCATTAAAAAGAAAAAGTAAAGAATGTTGGTAGGTGATGATTCAAAAAAAGGGAACTCTTATACCCTGTTGGTGGGAGTATAAATTAGTATACTAATTAGAGCCAGCAATCCCTCTACTGAGTAGCTACCCAAAGGGAAAGAAATCATTGTATCAAAAGATACTGGATGTGTATGTTTATCACAGCACGCTTCACATTAGCAAAGATATGGAATCACTCTACGTGTCCATGTACAGATGATCCTGTAGATAGATAAAGATAATGTGGTACATATAACATACATACTGGAATCTTCAGCCATAAAAAAGAATAAAATCATGTCCTTTGCAGCAGCATGGAAGGAATTGGAGGCCATTATCTTAAGTGAAACAACTCAGACACAGAAAGACAAACACTGCATCTTCTCAGAGTGGGAACTAAACAATGTGTACACACGGACAGAGTGGAAGGACGGACAGTGGAGACGCAGAGGGTCGGGGGGGCGGAGAGAGGGGGAGATGGTGAGGCATGACAAGTCTGTGGTTACTCTAGTGATGGATATGCTAAAAACCTTGACTTCACCACTACGTAATATATCCATGTAACAAAGTTAAACTAGTACCCCCATTTGTATATAAATCAATAATTTTTTAAAATAAAAAATACAAAGTTTACGAAGCACCTTAATCTATGGTTGCCGATTAAGAAAAGATCACCATGATTTAATTTTAGCAACAAAATAGGTCTTGGAATAATGGATGAGGGATGCAGAGCTTTACTTCCAAGGCTCTCTCTCCTTTTCTTCCTTCCACATGGGCCTCATAGTCACTCTGCTACCTGAGGCCAGCGCTGTGAAAATGACAGATAGCAGTGGCTTCTCAAACTTCCACCTGCCTCTAAATGACCTGCCAACATGGAAAATGCTGATTCCGATTCAGGAGTTCTGGGCTGAGACCTGAACTCTCATTCTACCACGCTCCCAGGTGATATGGGCACTGCTACTCGGAGGCCTGACTCTGAGTAGCAAACCCATACACTGCAGCAATTAGGAATTCTGTAATCACTGGATTTATAATAAAGTTTTTAAAATATACCTATCAGTCCTTGATTGCTTCACTGTATTTGATAAAATACAAAATCCTTAAAATGAGAAAAGACCTCTTATTTTTCCTTAAGATTAACAGGTGGCGCCTGTGGCTCAAGGAGTTGGGCACCGGTCCCTTATGCCAGGGGTGGTGGGTTCAAACCTAGTCTTGGTCAAAAACCTGCAAAAAAAAAAATAGATTAACACTGACTGAGCACCTTATATTCTGTATTCACAAAATACGTGAATACACAATATAAGGTATATTCTTATTTTATAAGAAACTGGGAGTATAGGCTGCCTTGAGGAAAGAAACCAGCCAACTGAAGAAGGAGGAGTGGGAGGGAGATTTTCACTGTATATTCTTTTGCAGCTTTTGAATGTTCAAAATCTGAGTGAATTACCTATTCAGAAAATAAATTGTATTTTTAAATTTTAAAGCATTTCACAGGATACTCTGGAAACTCTATAAATGTTAACTCAAATTAATCCATTCCCCAGGAAAGTAAGTGATAGGCCCGGGAGACCACTTACCTTAAATAAGTTAGCATTTTTCTTCAAAGACGGAACACCCCTTCATTTAGCCACCCTCTGGGATCGTGCCAATATTATATTTTTATTATAATAACATTTTTCAGCCCAATGACTCTTCTCTGAGACTGAAAGGGCTCAGTAGCATACCTTGATTCACAGTAGACTAGGAAAAACCTCGACGTGTGTCCCTAGAAGTCAGGGTCCTGTTGCTGGTGGCAGGGAAAAAACCACAGAGATCTTTACCATCTCAACTTCTGCTCTGGAAGTTTGAGAATCATGTCTATTTGTGCTCTAATTGTTCTTGTTAGTGGTATTAAAGTTGGTGTTTTAGACCTATACAGAAGTAAGTGCAATTAAAATCCGAAACCAAAGGAGTGAATAAGTGAGAAAGAGCGGGCCCACGGGCGTGTATACCCTGCGTCCTCGCAGAAGTGACCCTGTGGCTGACCCTTCCAGTAAACATTAGCTCACCTGTCTGGGCCCCTGTTGACCCAGCCCCACCCGCACGCTCACAGTGCTCCACAGCTGACACATTCTTTGTTGCATAACTTGGCCATGTCTTGCCCTGAGACTCTGAAAGCACTAGTCGCATTTGCAATTTCTGAATTAATATTCATCCTTAAATGCTGTCTGGATTCTGATTTTCTGTTAGTCAACATAAGGCAACCGAATCATGGTCTGCTGAGGCTTCCTTCCCCAGACCCAGTGGATCTCCCAGTCTCCACGTCCTCACCTGGGTCACCGCCCTCTCCCTTTTGCGTTTTGCCTGTGCTTATAGCCCGGTGGGTCAGCAATGTGCACTAAAGGGAAAGATCAGAGACAGGCCAACCCAAGCTGCGGGATCACAGATCTCAACACCCTGCCTGAGTCCAGCTCATGTCTAAAGTAGCACCATCAGCCATACCTGCCTGAGTCTCCTATTCTGTTACCCAAGGAGACATGGCAGTGATGGGACAATTACCGGAAAAGGAGGCTTCAGCAGTATACGGTGGATGTCCCTGACTCTCTATTCAGGAAAGCCCCCAACAGATGTGAGACACAGCCCAGACTAACACTGACTCCCATCACCACAGGGTGAGCAAGAACAAGGCAGATGCCAGGACCCAGCCAGGAGGGCTGCAGTGCCAGCAGAAATGTCAGCACCAAGCAGGAAATCAAAGAAACTCAGAGAAACAAGCCAAGAAAACACCCTGAGCATGGAGGGGCGGGCCATTCAGGGCATATGCCTGCTCTCACTCAGGGCTTCAGCTGGCTTGCCACCTGCCACCTGACAGGTGTGAAGCTACCAGCATGCCTCTGTTCACACCAGCAATGGATCTGGAACCAAGCGAGACTGAGCTGGGCCTGTGGTAGAATGCTAGAGGAACTATAGCCACACAGAGCTGGAGAAAGCAGTTATAGCTGCCAAGCTGCCTCTGCACTCACCTCAAAACCCTCAGCAGCTTCTCCTACATCACCATTATCATCAATTCCAACCAATAGTGACCAGGCCTGCATTACCCAGGAAGACATCGCTTCTTAGCCTCCCCCTGCTCACTCTTCTCCAGCCACTCCGTCCTCCGTGATGTTCCACCCCAGGGCCTTTGCACTTGCTGTTCCCTCTGCCTAGAAGGCTCTTCCCACTAGTCCCTGCACAGCATTTTCTCTCTCCTCCTTTAGTCTTCACTCAAGTGTCTCAGTCTTTCTGAACAACCCTATTTAAAATCGTAACTCCCCTCCTCCCCACACCACCCCAGCATTCTCCCCTCTTCCTGTGTTATTTTTATAGCATTTATCACACTGACATTCTGTATGTTTTACTTATGTGTTTGTCTATTATCTAAGGAGATAGGGTTAGGGTTAGGCACATGTGCTGAGAAATAACTCAGGAAATAACTGAGGGAAGGAAATAACTTTCAAGAAAGAGAAAAGATGTTATTAATACCTGCAAAATGATCAATCCCCATTACGCCTTCTTCTTCTCCCCGGTTGCTGCACAATCTCTAACATTTGGAGGGAGAGATCTCCTTCTTGGAGTGCTCCTTTGTGAGTCTCTGCTTATTGGGTCTTCCCTTTCTCCAAACTTCCACAGCATTGCCTATGCCATGTAAAGCTGCACGCTAACCAACAGCACCTGCCTTGCTGGGTTCTGGGAGGACTAAAGGAGTCAATTCATGCTTAAAACAGCACAAGGACAGTGCTCAGCCCTTAAGCACCCAATAACTCACAGGCATTATTATTATTTAGTGTGTGACCCTAGTATCATATATGCAGATTCAAGTCTTACTGCTACAGCTAGATTATAAGCAAATAGAGGGCAAAGATCTTATCCTATATTTGGGAATCCCCTGTAGTACTTAATACAGGTTTTTAATAATTATTTGACAAGCGATCAGAACAAAGGATTTCAAGTTTTAAAGATTCATTGGAAACCCCTTAGAGCCTCTATTTAAACACTGATTCCAATCCTTTACCTCTCCCAGGACTGACCGGGTGTGCAAATACAGCAAATCCTTGAAAATGGCAGTTATAATAGGAACTTTGCTATAGCATGAACAGCAAAGCCAAAATACTATACAAAAGATCAAACAAATATTGACTCAAAGAATTTTCCCCCAGGCAACTGTTATAGTCTTATCTTGAATAGAATGTTTGCACAGTTAATTAAGTATTGCTATGGACTCAGCAAAATCCCAGGCAGACCTTGCCAAGCCGAGTTG
Organism: Perodicticus potto; assembly: GCA_963574655.1. Lineage (NCBI taxonomy): Eukaryota > Metazoa > Chordata > Mammalia > Primates > Lorisidae > Perodicticus > Perodicticus potto. Next base: position 5,070 of record CAUYRH010160982.1, read on the forward strand.
TACATTCCCACCATCTTATCACTATTTACAAAGCCACACACAGGTCCCTCACCTCCCAGCGCTGCTAATGCCGGGTGTGGGATTAAATGATAAGTAAATCATACACCTTTTATCCGTACACAAAAGATAATGAATCTCAGTGCCAAAGATTCCATTTACCTATCCCACAGCAAATACGCTCTGTCATTACCCTCCCAGAAATCAATCAGGCTGCATCTGTTACTACCTGTTGACTTCTTGGAAACATATGAAATAGTAGAACCGTACAGAGCGAGAGGCGCCCACTGGCTTTGCAGGACGTGCCTCGATACACCGAACACTAATGAGAGTTCACTTCCTATGATTAACCAGCATGAAGGCTGCCAGAACACAAGAACCTCAAAATTCATCTGAAAATCATGGACTGTTCTATACAGTGAGTGAGCTAATTACTAGCTTACACTGGGTTGTCTAAATTGTGGAAGAGGTCACTGAGGATGAATGAAAGCCAATAAGATCCTTCACAGCCTATCTTGTGTGCCTGTGATGACCCAGGCACTATTCTACGTACTGGGGATATGTAGTATTATGGAAGGTTACACATGCAGGGAGCGGGCAGGAGAGCAGTGACACAAATAGGTAATATTTATGTTGTGTTACACATTAATAAGTGCTGAGGAGAAGAGAAAAAAATAGGAAGGCAGGAGATGAAATGCCTAAGGGCCCAAAAGAGAGGTGAAAAAGATGGGCAGCCAAAACATCTTCAGTAAGAAGCCAATATTTGACTCTAAGGAAGTGAAGGAGCCAGCCTTGCAGGCAGGCGAGGAAGAGCATTCCAGGCAGGGGAAAGTTAAGTGCAAAGGCCCTGTGGTAGAGCCTGGCTGGCGTGTCGGGGACATTACGGAGGCTGCTGTGGGTGGAACCCAACGTGCACAGGGAGGGAGGTAAGAAAAGAGAGCTGACAAGAACGGGGACCAGAGCCATACAGACCCTTACTTCCAAAACATGCCCTTTTATTAATCACAGAAATGATATCTATTACAAAATTTTCATTTACTCAAAATTTTCCAGTGGTTATTTTTCCAAGAATTTAGATATCTATATTTCAAGAGAACAATCCATCCTCCCCCTCCCCGCAAAAAGTTATAGAGTGAGCCAACACTATCTGCCTGGGGAGAAAGCCTAAGCTTTTATTAATAAAAATGAAAACTGCTCATGGATTTGAGTATAAGCTCAAGTCAAATGGAGCTAGGCATCACAAGTGTGAAAACTGCTCAGCAACACAGACAACTGGACACTCAACAATGCTGCCCATAAAGATGGTACGCCAGCTAAAAATAAGAATATGCTAAATTTTAAGACCAGAATGTCGAAATTTACCACAGGAACATTTTTTTCACATGGCAATGCCTCAAAGTCTTTGGCAAATTTACGCTCCAAGCTGGCTCATGCAATATCCACACCACACATCCTTCCTGCCCAACCAGCTTCTCAACATAAATAAAATGCTATCAGCCAAGATCTGCAACACAGCTGGGTTTAGGGTGGTGCCTTAAGATCTGCTGTCTTCCGATTCTATTCCACTTTGATCAACCCAGTTTCATTCATCATGTCAACAGGTTTCCATTAACAAACATGCACAAACAACTCTATGACAGTGACTCCACTGTTCTTAAGCACAGTCTGTGCCACCAAGGTGACAAGCATGGACTCCAAGGCATGCCCTGAAACTCGTGTGACGCAAAATAGTTATTATAATTATTACCACTATGTAATCACAATCTTTCCCTCCTCAACCACCAAGTTCTCCTGAGGCCACTCCCACCACCCCACCCACAAAATGGACATATTTCTTTTGCTGGTTTTCTCTTTTCCTTGGCTCCTTGGTTGGAAGTTATCTGAAAACCGAAAGAAGTTAGAGAGGCCAAAGTGATCATGGCTGCAGAGTTGCGGGGATAGCGGGTAGGCACAGGCAGGAGAAGCAGCTGCAACTGCAGAAAGATACAGATGGAAGAATAAAAATGAGTTTCAAGGAGAAGCAATCTGAGAGCATGAGGCAAAGGACAGGAGAGGGAATTTTAGAAATGTGACTTAGAATTTTTAGAAATATACATTGAATACTTTTTCATGTTCTCTGAAAGATGTAACATCTGAAGATACTTGTTAGTTACTTTACTTTCTGAACTGTGTTCCTCTGAATGGTAAATTCAATCAATTACTCTTGGAACAATTTGACAAAAGTATCTAATCCATGGACATAGAAAAGCACCCAGTTTTTCACTTGCCATAATACATTCTGCAACCTTGAGGGCAATGATATATTCTAAAACAGAGCATGGCAAAGATGCTGGAAAATCACAAGCAGATGTCTCCCACCCCACCTCAAATAGAGATGCCAGTTATGCTACAAAGGTTAAAAATTACTCTAAATTCCTCTCAAACTGCCACAAAAAGCAGAGGTGTGTGTTCTGGATGCTTGTATTTTTCAGGTCCTCACAGCGGTAACATGGTCTCCACTCATCTAGAAGTTTCTCAGTGGCTGACATGAGAAAAACAGGATTATCTATTGGGATCATTAATGTAACCAGACCTTCCCTCTTCCTTCCAGAAGACAACCAATCAGACAAATCTGAGAGGAAAGTGGCCACATAACCTTCAAAAGCACAAGTTTTTCTACCCTCCAGGAAGTTTCTGGTCAAAGAAGTTTCAAATATGCCTATAATACAAAATATACCCTACCACTGAGTAGAGAAATCTTTCAATTACACAAAAAAAGACAAAAAATTCTCCATTGTGGTTATAAAATAACTATTTGAGACATTAATAATCATACCAGAAATCTTTTAAAATTACATAAAATTTAGATGGGTGTGGTGGCTCATGCCTGTAATTCTAGCACTCTGGGAGGCCGAGGCAGGAGCATTGCTTGAGCTCATGAGTTCGAGACCAACCTGAGCAAGAGCGAGACCCTGTCTCTAAAAAATAGCCAGGCTTTTGGGTAAGCGCCTGTACTCCCAGTTACTTGGGAGGCAAGAGGAAGATTTAAGCCCAGGAGTTTGAGGTTGCTGTGAGCTATGATGCCATGGTACTCTACCAAAGGTGACAAAGGGAGACTCTGTCTCAAAAAAAAAAATTATATAAAATTAATATAAAAATACAAAAGAAAGATTCTCTCTTAAATGTTACCTGAGAGGACCCTCTTAAACCAAAGGAAATAAGCAAAGAATGTGTAGTGCCATGTTATAATACTATAGGATCATATACAGTGCCCACAATCAGGTAAAAAACATAATTTTTTTAAAAATTATACACAAAAAAGACAGAAAGAAAACATATCTTTAAAATATTTTCAATAAGTACACTAGAAGGATAAATTGCACTTTATGCTTTCCTGTATTTTCTGAAGCTTTTATAATGAGAATGGATTCATTTATGATGAAAACAACTTTTAAAAAGATGTTTAAATTATTAAAATGTCAAAAGATTAAAATGTATTGAAAGATGGATGATAATATATAAATATAAAATATGACCAGGAAAAAGCATTCACCACTGGTCAAGCCACCTTTCCAGTTAAACAATGTACATATTACTTATCAGTGCTTCTGAACTGGAGTAGGCATAACACATCTGGAGAGTGTGTTAAAACACAGGTGACGGAAGCTGAGAATCTGCATTTTTAGCAGTCTAAGATGGCACTGAAGCTGCCAATCAACCACCTTCCCCTTAAGTAGACAGGTTTGATGCAACAGGAAGTAGAGCTGAACTTGGGTTCTCTTCCCAGAAGCATGCCATGCTCATTCTAGACTGAACAGAAAAGAAAGGGAGCTATAAATTCTGCCTTCTTCCAAAGTTCTAAGACAGGAGCACAGATTCATTTCTCTCTAGTCAACCCTTAGTGATGAAGTACTTACCCATGTCCTGATGAGGGGGGTCAATGAAATTAAGATAATCATGATTCCATGATTAATGTGCTTGTTAGAGCATCTGATGGAACCGACCTTTGGATCCAACTTGGCAGACTGCCTCCATCCTCCTTAGAATTCTCACTAAACGCACCAAAGCTTTGGTAGTAGTTTTCAAACATCACATTGTTTCCTACAATAAATGTGTTGGACACCTAAGAATAGGAGGCAGGCCATGAATTCTGTATCTATTGCTCCTAAGGAGACAAAGGAAGACAAATGTGCTCTATGAGCTGACCAAGCACTTACCGAGTGTCTGGGAGAACACCAGAGTGGAGGTAAGGGTAACCTGTTAATAGTCCAGGCAGTCCCTACCCTTTCCCTCCCAATCTCACACTCCCCGCATTATCACAGTCCCTCAAGAGCCAATGCTAAAAATGACACTCAGAAACTCCATAAAACCTCTGCACATCGAAGAAGTTACTCAGGCCGACACCCACCAAGAAAGCCCATCAAAGCCCCAGAGGGTGACCTTTCCTTTACCCAAAGGAAGAAGTTTACTCGGCTGGGAGGCCTCCAAGATCTAGGCAGTGAGTGCCTCAGAGAGAAACTAACTTAATTAACCATTCAGAGGAGCACAGAGAATTCCCACCAGCCTCCAGGTCCCCAAAGGCCACCTCTGCCATTTATTCCCAATGCTGTCATTTCCTGCCTGCAGTGAACTAATTACACACAGTGGGAATTCTGGAGCTGCTGTTTACCTGCTGTTAACTTGTTGTATGACCTGAAAGATATATCTCTGGTGCCTCTATTTCCTCTGCTATAAAAGCAAGATAAGAGAATGACATGCTTGACAAAGTGCCCTAATATAATACTATAGTCATTGCTAACTGAGAGGCTCACAGGAATGATAATTAATGTGTCTCTTTTACTAAGGCCTTTAAAGATAACTGATGACATGTCATCCAAAGCATGAGATCTCAAATGATATTCCTCTTTTGCTAAAATGCTGCCTGTAAAACTACTGGTAAAAACAATATCAGATGTGCTTCTTTACTGTAACTCAGTTTCATTCAAGGAGATGCCCATAACTGTAACTCCAACCATGACTTCATTTAGTAGAAGGGAGATGGCAAACATCTTCAACTTAAGTTAGAGTTCCTTAACCACGAGGTCACTCAAAATTTAGCTGAGTAAAGCAGAGCTGTGCTTCCTCAGCAGTGAAATACTTTGAAACCACTTGAAAATTTTAGAACACCAAGTTAGTTAACGGTCTGTGTTGTACTTGAGAAAACCTGGTTACGAAGCATTCTGTATATTAAACAATCAGTAGAATCTGATTTTGTAACTCTATGTGAGTGTGGGAAAATGTTCATTAAATGGTAGCTATGATATTCCACATCTATCTGTTAGAGCCCTAGCCTTTTCCTTATGCATTTGTGTAAGGATACATTAAAGTTGGGGGGATTGATGTGCTCCCACTTAAAGAGCATGATGTAAGGGTACCTGGCACACTTTTTGGGTGCAGGACACAGTTACTAGATGGTCTCTACCTAACAAATTCAAATATTGTGATCTAGTCGTTTGTACCCTCACATTAACCTGAAATTAAAAAAAAAAAAAGATACATTAAAGTTACAACACAAGTTAATCATTTATGTGTCACAAATTTAATGTAAATTTTCTCAGTTTCTTGTCACCTCATATGTATAGAAGTTTTAAATTTTAAAATACTCACATTTATTTAACTTTTCCTTACTGGTCACTTCTCTTGCTTTAAAGCCATGAAAATTTTCATTCCTGCACAGACCTTATAAATATTGTATTTCTGCTACTTTTTATATAACAAGATTTGCAATATTCAACCATCTGGAGTTTATTTGGGGGAAATAGTACATTTAATGGGGTTTAAATTGATATCTTATTATGTCCAAATATTGTATTAAATAATCTATTAAACACTTTCTCATTACCTTATTTTTGAAAACTTTAGCACACTTGAACTACATGTAATTAGGGAATTATTCTAATTCATTTTTTTTAAGTATCAATCAAGCCATTTCAACTTCAGTGGGGCATCAGACACTAAGCAATAATTCCTATTTAAAAGCAGTGCTTCCTATTCAGGAGAAGACTTTGAGAATGTAATTGTAGGGTGTGTAAGTACATGGTAGCTGAGTCACCATTACTGCTTAAATTCTCTGCTTATGTTATGGGGAGGGGTTACTTCTTGGGTGGCAATGTGACTCTAACCCTAAAATGACAGTAAATAACACTTGCCTGGCCTAAAAAAAAAAAAAAAAGCAAAGAAGGAGAAGAATTCATTGTTTAACTTGGGCAAGATTTAGAACAAATATTTTCATTTTATTGATTTTTCCTCTAGCTATATTAGAAACTTGCCATATGTAATAGGTGCTATATAAATTTGCACTTGTTTTTACCTTTCTAATGTCTGCATTTTGCCATTCCCATTAAGATATAAGCCCTTGGAAAACAAAGGTTGTATTTAATGGAGAAGGAAGGAAGGAAGGGAGAAAGAGAGAAAAGGAGGGACTGGTTTGTTTGTTTGTTTGTTTCAGTCTTGTTTTGTTGCCCTGGGTAGAGTGCCATGGTGTCATAGCTCACAACAACCTCAAACTCTTGGACTCAAGAGATTCTCTTGTCTCAGTCTCCCGAGTAGCTGGGACCACAGGCACCTGCCACAAAGCCCCGCTATTTTTAGAGACAGGGTCTTGCTCTTGGTCAGGCTAGTCTCAAACCTTGAGCTCAGGCAATCTACCTGCCTCAGCCTCCCAGAGTCTAGGATGACAGGTGTGAACCACCACACCCAACCAAGGAACTGGTTTGTGAACCTTCCAGCTACCTCTAAGGCAGTGGTTCTCAACCTTCCTAATGCAGCAACCCTTTAATGCAGTTCCTCATGTTGTAGTGACTCCCAACCATAAAATTATTTTCGTTGCTACTTCATAACTGTAATTTTGCTACTGTTATCAATCGTAGTGTAAATATCTGATATGCAGGATGTATTTAGGCAACCCCTGTGAAAGGGTCGTTTGACTCCCAAAGGAGTCTCAACCCACAAGTTCAGAACTGCTGCATCTAAGCTGAACTTTGCTCACAGACACAGGAAAGTCTGCCAACAGACCAACTATTTTAGTATTTTAGCCATAAATGATGCTTGCAGGGGAAAAAAAGAATATATGTCACTGCAAGGTTGCATTTGAATTCATCTCCTGTAATGACTAATATGGACAGATTTTTCCCATCAATTCACACCTCAAAGCACAAGACATGATGCTCTTTCTTTTCATTTGCATAGCTACGATTTCTCATTATCCAGCCCTATTTTGTACTCAACAAAATACCATTGCACCATTAAGATTTCAGCACATCTCGGGCGGTGCCTGTGGCTCAAAGGAGTAGGGCGTCGGCCCCATATGCCAGAGGTGGCGGGTTCAAACCCAGCCCTGACCAAAAAAACTGAAAAAAAAAAATTTTTTTTCAGCACATCTATTCTTACAGTGACTATTTTGAATTGTGCCTTTAGAAGCAATGACTTAAAAATCATTACTTCTACGGTATCAGAGGGGTTCCACTGGAGCAACACAGTCAATGGAGCCCTCAACTTAGTATTCCCCATGTTTATTCTCCTTTCCCAATAAAGGGAATAGAAAAAGTACCATCATCATTGTCATCACTGCAATTTACTGGGCCTCTTATGTATGACAATCATGCTTCTGAGTGCCTTTCATGTTATTTCCAATGTGTTTTTATTCCCAGAAAAGACTTTTTTTTGGGGGGGGGGGACAAAGCCTCAAGCTATCACCCTGGATAGAGTGTCGTGGCATCACAGCTCACAGCAACCTCCAATTCCTGGGCTCAAGCGAGTCCCTTGCCTCCACCTCCCAAGTAGCTGGGACTACAGGCGCCCACCACAACGCCCGGCCATTTTTTGGTTGCAGCCATCATTGTTGTTTGGCGGGCTGGATTCGAACCCGCCAGCTCAGG
>CAUYRH010160983.1:0-20055 GCA_963574655.1 Perodicticus potto
CCCGTGGTCCCAGCTACTTGGGAGGCGGAGGCAAGAGACTCGCTTGAGCCCAGGAATTGGAGGTTGCTGTGAGCTGTGATGCCATAGGACTCTATCCAGGGTGACAGCTTGAGGCTCTGTCTCAAAAAAAAAAAAAAAAAAGAATTTATATTCTGGTGGCACCCATAGCTCAGCGGGTATGGCACTAGCCACATACACTGAGGCTGGCAGGTTTGAACCCAGCCCAGGCCTGCTAAAACAACAATCACAACTGCAACAACAGCAACAACAAAAATAGTTGGGTGTTGTGGCAGGCGCCTGTAGTCCCAGCTACTTGGGAGTCTGAGGCAAGAGAATTGCCTAAACCCAAGAGTTGGAGGTTGCTGTGAGCTGTGACGCTATGACACTCGACTGAGGGCGACAAAGTGAGACTCTGTCTCTAAAAAAAAAAAAAGAGAGAATACATTGTATGCTTTTTCTGCTAATTCCAGTCTTCTGTGCACTCTGGTAGACTTCTGCAGTGAGCATGTAAACCATTTCAACACTATAGCAGACACAGCAGGACTTGTTGCTGTCTGAGGCTTGCTTCCTTCCTCCCTCCCTCCCTCCCTTCCCTCCTTTCCTCCTTTCGTTCCCTTTCTTCCCTCCCGCCCTCCCTTCCAGCCTTGGAGCATGAGGCCAGTGCTCCAACCATTGAGCTGCGGGTGCCCAACCAATGTTCTCGAATTTCAAATATCACTTCAAAATGGTCTTGACTGTTCGCCTGTTGAATGGTGACTAATGCTAACAATCATTAGATTAACACCATTGTATGAGCGAATGTCATACTACATACTGCTACTGTAATTATGTTCAACTTTGGGAAGTTACAGGTACTATATAGATAACAATCTCTTAAAATATGTATACATTTTTTTTAGAACCTCTGTATTTGACCTTATTGCTGGAGGCACTTTCTTTTTTTTTTTTTTTGAGATAGAACCTCAAGCTTTCGCCCTGGGTAGAGTGCTGTGGCATCACAGCTCACAGCAACCTCAAACTCCTGGGCTCAAGTGATTCTCCTGCCTCCACCTCCCAAGTAGCTGGGACTACAGGTGCCCGCCACAACACCTGGCCGTTTTTTTTTTTTGTTGCAGCCGTCATTGTTGTTTGGCGGGCCCGGGCTGGATTCGAACAACCCGCCAGCTCAGGTGTACGTGGCTGGCGCTTTAGCCCGTTGAGCCACAGGCACCGAGCCTAAAATGACTATTTCTTATTGACCTTGAAATTTCAGTCTTGTTTAATACTTTCCATCTGTCATCTACTTATTAGTTTATATGTTTAGCCACTTAATAAACTTTTTTTTTTTTTTAACTTTAGGACCGTTTTAAAGATACAGAAGTTGTAAATAGTACAGAGTCCCCATATAGCCCATATCCAGTTTCTTTCCCCATTATTAACATCTTAATTAGTATAGCACATTTGTCACAATTACTAACCAATATTGACCTTTTTTTTTCTTTTTTTGAGGCAGGGTCTTGTTCTGTTGACCAGGCTATACTGCAGTGGCATCATCACAGCTCACTACAATCTCCATCTCCCAAGCTCAAGTGATCTTCCTCCCTTAGCCTCCCAAGTTGCTGGGACTACAGGCACATGCCATAATGCCTGGCTAATTATTTAAATTTTTTGCAAAGATAGGGTCTTGCTATCTTGCTCAGGGTGGTCTCAAACTCCTGGCCTCAGCCTCCCAAAATGCTAGGATTACAGGCATGAGCCACTGGGCCTCTAGGAGAAAAACTAGAGTATAATCAAATCAAGAAAGAATAATTCTGAATACATAAATAAAGAGGGTACAATAAATATACTAAAAGTAAAGGCTTCCAGGAGAAAATATACTAAAAGTAAAAGCTTCCAGGAGAAAAACTAGTGTATAATCAAACCAAAAGAGAATAATTCTGAATACATAAATAAAAAGCGTACAATAAATATACTAACAATAAACTCTAATTACCCACAGTAGGAGGAATCTCAATATATGAGGTCTGATAATTAAGTTCACAAACTCATCCTAAAAAAGTGCTACATACCTCATGGCTAAACATCTCTATGGTCACCTTTGAAGTACTTCCCTTGAGAAGAAGCTATGCCCTGATATAAGCACCTAATTTACCCTGCAAAGCAATTTTGGACCTCTTTTTCTGGTATGGCCCTCACAGCTGTCATCATATTACACTTGATGTCCTGAATGTCATCAAAATGCCATCCTTTCAATATTTCCTTTACCTTCAAGTAAAGGATAAGTCACTGGGGGCTAGATCAGATGAGTAAGGAGGATGTTCCAATACAGTTACTTGTTTCCTAGCTAAAACCGCCCTCACAGACAGTGGCCTGTGAGCTAGTGCACTGTTGTGATGCAAGAGCCATGAGTTACTGGCAAAAGTTCAGGTTGTTTTCATATTTTTCATGCAGCCTTTTCAAAAGTACTTCCAAATAGTCAACTTGGTTAATTATTTGTCAATTATTTGTTTGTTACAAATTCATAACAAACAATCCCTGTGATATAAAAAATGGTTAGCAACATCATTTTGACTTGATTTGAACTGATGAACTTTTTTGGTCATGGAGAATTGGCTGACTTCCATTGTGCACTTTGACATTTTGTTTTAGGGTCATATTGCTACACCTACATTTCATCACCAGTGATAACACAGCCCAAAATATCGTCTTGCCTCTCCAAAAGGTCTTGGAAAACTTCAACTTGTCTTTGCTTTTGTTCATCAGTGAGCTCCTTCGGGACCATTTCTGCACCTTTCTCATGCCAAGATCTTCAGTTAAGATTTTCCTAATGGTTTTTCTATTAATGTTTAGTTGGTCTGCTATGGTTCTCAAAGCAGCCGATGATTCTGATGCAGAATTCAACAAATTTTTGCAATGTTTTCATCAGTTCTGCTCATTATTGGCTGCCCTGACCTCTCTTTATCCACGGTGCTTTCTCTACCCTCAGAACAATGTTTAATACATTTGTACATTACCATTTTCTTCACGGCATTATCCGCATAAATGTGGACTAACATATCCCTGATTTCATTTCCAGTATTGCCAAGTTTAACAAAAAATTTAATGTTTGCTTGTTGCTCTAACTCAAGCTCTGACATTTTCATGATGGCGCATAAAAACATGCAACAATAATGAACACCACTCAGCAATACACTGCCACATGTCGACATAAACTTGTCACTGTGAGACACATACCAAGGTAATGAAACCTTACTGAGTCATTTGTACAGTGCTGCCAATATAAGCACATGGCTGTACGTTCACAAACTTAATTGTCAGACCTTATAAGCTAGCTAGTTCATCTTAAAAAAATTGAATTGACTGAGGAAATCCTTCTGTGGGGCAACCTATACAGAAATCCACGTACTGAACAATTACAACTCTGAAAGGCCTTTCCAGGTGTTTTGTTTTCTTTTCCTTTTTTTTTTTTTTTTTTTGAGACAGAGTCTTACTTTGTCGCCCTTGGTAGAGTATCATAGTGTCACAGCTCGCAGCAACCTCAAACTCTTGTGCTTAAGTGATTCTCTTGCCTCAGCCTCCCAAGTAGTTGGGACTACAGGCGCCCACAACAACGCCCGGCTATTTTTTGTTGCAGTTGTCATTGTTGTTTAGCTGGCCTGGGCCTGGTTTGAACTCACCAGCCTCAGTGTACATAGTTGGCGCCACATAACCAGTATGCTACGAGCGCCGAGCCTGTTTCTTAGAGCTTCTTGCTTCTCATTCCTTTCTCTTACTCTCATTGTTCTGGGATTGTACCTCTAAATAAAACTTCACTTAATCTTCTTCAGGTTTCTGGAGAACACAGGCTACTATAACAACAAAGCCCAAAACTAAATAAAGGAAAGAACACTAGATTAGGAATTGATACTTATGGGTTACAATCTTGCTATATACCAAGCGCTCAGCTCTCAATTAGCTATTTGACCATGAACAACTAACGTTGTGAGATCTTTAAATGGGATAGGAATTAGAGCAGTGGGTCTCAACCTGTAGGTCGCGACCCCTTTGTAACAATGAAAATATATCCTGCATATCAGATATTTATATCACAATTCTTAACAGTAGCAAAATTACAGTTATGAAGTAGCAACAAAAATAATTTTATGATTGAGGGTCACCACAACATGAGGAACTGTATTAAAGGGTCGCAGCATTAGGAAGGTGAAGAACCACTGAATTAGAGGAACAGAGGGCTAACTGACTGCCGGGTTCCTTTGAGCTCTACTACCTTATGAGCCTGAGGAATTAAAAAGCTGAAAGCCTCCAATAACCATCAGAAGGTGTTAGTTGGAAAACCATGGAGTCCTATAGATCTTAATTCATCAGGTCCCAGCGATAGTCTGGATCAGCTTTATAAAATATAACTATAAATCTTGGCTCTGAAACAAGACCATTTTCATTATAGTCGGCAGCCAGTGTTATGTGATGTGTGACAGTATGTTTTGCAACTTAACCAAATATCACAAATACAATAAAACCAGGCCATGCAAAGACCTGTAAGAGTTACAACACCATATCTGTTCTGAGAAGTTATAAATACAAGAGTATTTTTAAAAATCGGTAGTTCTATTAAAGCAGGAGAGAGGGCTGAAATGATGCAGGAGCTTAAAGATTGGGTGCAGGTATTAAAGTTAACAATCCTCAAGGTGAAGCTAACTAGGGGGGCTGATAATTCCAGGCAAGAACTGACTTCATCTGGCTGATAAATTACCACTGTCACCTTATGTGAACTTTGCCTAATTACCACATCATTTCCACTGTGGTTTTAAAATTTCTCTGTCCTTGAAATCATGACAGTTCTGAAATAACCATATAAAGTATGAAAATAGGAAGGAACCCAATTCTAGGAATGACTACATAAATTGTTAATAAAAGCAACCCCTGGGTCTTAAATATTCCTCCCCTCAATTAGTAAAACTACAAAAGATCTAGAACCACTTCTCTCCAGTGCAGCTTTCTCTTCTGAGCCTGCTCACTCTCTCCTGAGGGAACACTGTCACTTTTAATGAAAAGCTGTCACTTGCTCGGCTTCCATGGTGGGTCCTGAAATTCTTTTCCTGATGACCACCAAGAACTTGAAAAAACCTCCACTCAAAGGCCAGTAACATGGAAGTCAGTCGCAAAAGACCACATACGGTATGATTCCATTTATGTGAAATGTCAACACTGGCAAATCTATCGAGACAGAAAGTATATTAGGGGTTTGTGTAGGACTGGGACTTGGGGAAACGTGGAGGGACTGGTAATGGGCATGAAGTTTCCTTCTGAGGGGATAAAAATATTCTAAAATTAGATTGTAATGATGGTTACACAACTCCATGAATACACTAAAAACCACTGAATCACGTTCTTTAAATGTGTGAATTGTTTGATATGTGAATTATACCCCAACAAAGTGTTTTAAAAAGTAATGGAGCTATTTTATTGTGGAAAGTGAACTGGATCAGAGACAAAATGTGTGAGGAACAAGTGATCATATCTCTGTAAAGATGGAGTATTTTAAAGATTGTATCTTTTACTTACTGGGCACAGCGGCTCACACCTGTAATCCTAGCACTCTAGGAGGCTGAGGATCACTTCAGCTCAGGAGTTCAAAACCAGCATGAGCAAGAGTGGGATACCAGCTCTACTAAAAATAAAAAAATTAGCCCAACTACTTGGGATGCTAAGGCAGGAAGATCATTTGAGCCCAGAAGTTTGAGGTTGCTGTGAGGTAGGCTAATGCTATGGTACTATGGTGCAGCCAACAATGAGACTCGGTCTCAAGAAACAAACAAAAAAAGATTATGTCTTTTAAATGGCTCTGGATGAGGGAGTATATATATCTAGTTTCTGTTTGACCCTAAATGTCCCCAAGAACCAGGCCGTTTGGGGACAGGCAACGGGAAAAACTTAGGAACCTGTACAATTGGCAGATGTGTTTTGATGTGATCAAATGCAAGATGACACATTTAGTGGGAGAGACCCTCAACTAGCATCAGATACAAACTATAAAAGGGACCTGGGAGAGACAGTGCACTGACAGATCAATTCAATAGAACATTTTGGGGTAAGTTATTATATATAAGGTTCTACCTTAAAAGCTATAGTAAAGTGGGGAACACAAAAATGATACAGATAGGTTCCCACCCACTCCTCCACTTCAAAGAGCCTTTAATCTGGTGAGTGAGTGAGAACATGCACATGTCAAGACCAGGTGAATAAATGCTTGACAGAATTTGTAAAGGTACTAGAAGGGGCAAAGCAAGAGCTAGAATTTTCTTTGGGCCTCAGATATCTAAGAACATCAATCTGATATGCTAGATAATATGAAAAATAAATTATTCCTTTTTTTTTTTTTTGTGAGACAGAGTCTCAAGCTGTTGCCCTGGGTAGAGTGCCGTGGCGTCAAGCTCACAGCAACCTCAAACTCTTGGGCTTAAGCAATTCTCTTGCCTCGGCCTCCCTAGTGGCTGAGACTACAGGAACCCACCACAACGCCTGGCTATTTTTTGGATGTAGTTGTCATAGTTGTTTGGCAGGCCCAGGCTGGATTTGAACCCACCAGCTCTGGTGTATGTGGCTGGTGTCCTAGCTGCTGAGCTACAAGCGCCGAGCCAATGATTCCATTCTTATTTAAAACAAGAGATACTCTTAGTTGCTACACCTCATAAGAGGTAGAACAAAACTTCACTTACACAGAGACAAGTCTTCTGACACATCCTTGGCTTCAAATTTCACCAGCATCTTTTTTCTTAAAGTATTTAAGGTTCAAAGCTAAGCCCTGAACATCTGGCTACAGGAACAGCCCTAAGCGCTAAAGAGCTACAGGCTGATCAGAGGGCTGTTGGTAGGAAAAGTTTCCCTCTAATTTGCTGACAATGTCTACGAACACAAAGGAGAAAAGGAGAAGGAAAAGACAAGAAGGTAGAAGGAAAGAGCTGTCAGACCTTAACAGAGACTGGAAGCAGAACCAGAGATTGAAATGATGACAGGGTAGGCAGCAGTGGTGCAAGTAGCAGGTGATGGCACAGAAGAAAGCCATTTACAAAAGAGGGAGAGGAGAGTAACCAGCTTATAAAAAGCCCTGAAAGACCGGGGAGGGGAGGTGGGAATGAAGAGTGCCTAAAGACATACTCCTTAGTAGCCACGCTAGTTGGATACCGGGAGCCTGCCAACCAAGGGACCGTGACAAGGCAGAGGTATGTAGTGGCAAATTGAATCATCCAGCTTCGTGCCCTGCTCCGTGTATATCCACAACACAAAACACTGACAGATGTTCCTATAAGCGCGACCTTGAATAAAGAAAAGATCTAACTAAGATAAACATTCTTTGTTTAAAAAGGCACATCTCAGAAATATTTTCATTCAAAAGTAAAATCAAAATATTTGTGGAATAGGTCATAAAATCCTCAACTATATGGCATAGTTTTTTTAGTCCCCAAATGGCTTAGGAAAATAGATATTTCATTCCAAAATGGAACAAGAGGGCAGCTAAAAGACAGATGATAATTCTATGAAGAAAATCTAAAAAAAGAAAAGATCAGAAGCCACTTGATTAAATAAGAAAAGAAAAAAGGGGAAAAAAAGATCCCTGGTATGCTAACTTTAATTTACTCTTCAATCTAAATCTGAGGATACTTAGATTAAGAGCCTGAGCCCTAAGACAGGATCTGAGACAGGTCCCTACATGCAAACATTTTATATCCCTTAAAAATAAAAGTAACTTCAGTTTAATAGAAAGGCACTGTTTCATACCTCTATCCTTCTCAGTACTTAGAACATAATATCTAATATACAATATAAACTTTCAAACGGCAACATTCTTTCCTCCCACTTAACTATTGTTCTTTCACAGTGTACCTGCTGCAGCTTTTGACCAGCTCAGAAGGGTCCATCAGTATCCTTCTACATTTTAGATACATTAGTGGGGAAATCCCATATCCTTACCAACTCCCTACTCCATGTGATGTGTAGATGTGATTTTATCATTATATTCTCTTTTCTCCTAATTCCCACAACCCACAACATGCCAGCCCTTCTGGATATCATAGTTACTTAAGTCTGACTCTCTCATAGTCAAAATCTAGGGGCAGATTTCTGGGACAAGTTTCAAGGCATTTGGAAGAGATTATGGTTTCATCCTGAGCTTAATATAGACAAACTGTGATGCCCCTGGATGATCTTAGAAACTCAGTCCTAAAGAAAAGTTGTGGAATGCTCCCAGGCTTCACCAAGACAAAAAGCATTAAAGGGTAGCCAAAGGTCCCTCACTATTAACTTGACCCTTTCACCAGACTATTATCATTATCCTTTGCACTTTGAGTCATTTACACTAAGAGCTTCATAATTAAATTTTCCTTAAGCATAAACATTTTTTAGATCTTTGCTACCATCTTTTTTAAGCTTATTGCAAAAGGATCACTAAAGTCTTTGCACCAAAAATGACAAAATCACCATAACAAGAGCATGTTGACCACTGTCTAAATGTTTTACAGTGGCATTACTCAGATTGTATTTCATATACAGTACCTGTATCTAACTTAAGATCTCCCTCATTTCCCACTGACCTCACTACCTGGCAGCCTGGTAGCTTTGGACATCTCACGGCAGGGAAAAAACATGGTCAGGAAAGAATGAACTGTCACTAGCCATGTGTATGCCATTCATCCCAGTCTGTCATGTCCATAGGCGTGTAAACATTCACTCCAGCCCTATGTTATTGTGGTTTTAATTCATATTTGCTTGACAACTAATGGTGTTGAGTGGTTAATGGCCACCTGTATATTTTCATTGGGGTAGTATGTTTATTCAATCTTCTGCCTATTTTAAGAACTATTCTCTTATTATTGATTTGTGAGAGTTAATTATAAGGGATCAGACCCTTACCAGATATTTGTTTTGCAATTTTTTCTTTGCCTGTGGTTTGTCTTTTCAAGAGCAAAAGTTTTAGATTTTAATTAAGTCCAATTTACCATTTTTTTCCTTTCATGATATGTGCTTTTTGTGGCCAAGAACTCTTTGCTAACCCAAAGTCATACAGATTTTCTGCTATATTTTCTTCCTACTACATTTAGGTCTATGAGGTATTCTGAATTACAGGGCACTCTCCACATCCTAGGGTTCCACATTCTTGGATTCAACCAACCATCTGTGGAGAACATGTACAGACTAATTTTCTTACCATTATTCCCTGAACAATACAGTATAACAACTATTTTGCTCAGCATTT
Source organism: Perodicticus potto (assembly GCA_963574655.1). NCBI lineage: Eukaryota > Metazoa > Chordata > Mammalia > Primates > Lorisidae > Perodicticus > Perodicticus potto. The sequence continues at coordinate 9,230 of CAUYRH010160983.1, forward strand.
ACATTGTATTAGGTTTATTAGTAATCTAGAAATAATTTAAAGTATATGGGAGGATGTAAGTAGGTTATATGCAAACATTATGCCATTGTATACAAGGGACTTGAGCATCTGTAGATTTTGGTAACCCTGGAGGCTCCCAGAACCAATCCCCTACAGATACCAAGGGACAACTGTAATTTTTTTTTCTTTTTTTGTTGCCCTCAGTAGAGTGCTGTGGCATCACAGCTCACAGCAACCTCTTAACTCTTGGGCTTAAGCAATTCTCTTGCCTTAGCCTCCCATGTAGCTGGGACTACAGGCACTCGCCACAAAGCCTGACTATGTAATTTTTATATAAAATGCATGATTAAGGGTTGAGGATAATTTACTGCACATGGATATCCAATTTTTCTATGAAACCTTTGTTAGAAATCAATTGACTGTGAGGCAAGAGAACCACCTAAGCCCAGAAGTTGGTGGTTGCTGTGAGCTGTGTGACGCCACAGCACTCTACTGAGGGAGACAAAGTGAAACTCTTTGTCTCTACAAAAAAAAAAAAGAAAACCAAGAAATGAAACTAACATCTTACAACCACCTAATCTTTGATAAACAAAACAAGAACATACACCAGGGAAAGACTCCCTATTCAATAGATAGTCCTGGGAGAACTGGATATCCACATGTAAAAGACCTATACCTTTCTCCACTCACAAAAATTGATTCAAGATGAATAAAGGACTTAAATTTAAGGCATGAAACAATAACAGTCCTCAAAGAAAGCATAGGAAAAACACTGGAAGATATTGGCCTGGGGAGAGACTTCATGAAGACTGACATGGCAATTGCAACAACAACAAAAATAAACAAATGGGATTTCATTTAACTAAAAAGCTTCTGTATAGCTAAGGAGACAACAACCAAAGCAAACAGACAACCCACGCAACGGGAAAGGATATTTGCATATTTTGAATCAGACAAAAGCTTAATAACTATTAAGCTGAAATTAATCCACATGAAAAAAGCCAAAAATCTCATAAATCAGTGGGCCAGAGACATGAATAGAACCTTCTCTAAAGACAGACAAATGGCTAACAAACATATGAAATCACGCTCATCATCCCTAATTATTAGAGAAATGCAAATCAAAACCACCCTGAGATATCATCTAACTCCAGCAAGAATGGCCCACATCACAAAATCTCAAAACTGCAGATGCTGGCATGGATGTGGGGAGAGGGGAACACTTTTACACTGCTGGTGGGACTGCAAACTAATAAAAACTTTTTTGGAAGGAAGTATGGCGAACCCTCAAGGAACTCAAGCTAGACCTCCCATTTGATCCTGCAACAAGGAAAAAAAATCCTTTTATCATAAGGACACTTGCACTAGACTGTTTATCACAGCTCAATTTACAATCGCCAAAATGTGGAAACAGCCTAAATTCCCACCAATCCAGGAATGGATTAACAAGCTGTGGTTTATGTATACCATGGAATACTATTCAGCCATTTAAAAAAAATGGTTGAATTTTTTTGGCTGAATTTTACAGCCTTTGTATTAACCTGGATGGAAGTGAAACACATTGTTCTTAGTAAAGCATCACAAGAATGGAGAAGCATGAATCCTATGTATTCAATTTTGATATGAAGACAATTTAATGACATGGTAGGGATGGGGGAAGGGGAGAGCAGAGAGAGAGAGAATGAGGGAGGGGTGGGGGAAAGGAAGAGTTGAGAGAGGGAAAGAGGGAGAGGGGTGGGGTCCTGGTGTGTGACACCCCTTTTGGGAGCAAGACACAACTAACTGTAAGAGAGATTTTACCTAACAAATGCAATCGGTGTAACCTGGTTTCTTGTACCCTCAATGAATCCCCAACAATAAAAAAAAAAAAGAAAGAAAGAAAGAAAGAAAAAGAAAAAGAAGGGAAAAAAAATTAAGTTGCCCTTTTGCACACTTGTAAAAAAAAAAAAAAATCAGGCTCGGCGCCTGTGGCTCAAGTGGCTAAGGCGCCAGCCACGTACACCTGAGCTGGTGGGTTCGAATCCAGCCTGGGCCCGCCAAGCAACAATGTCGGCTACAACCAAAAAAATGGCTGGGCGTTGTGGTGAGAGCCTGTAGTCCCAGCTACTTGGGAGGTGGAGGTAGGAGACTTGCTTGAGCCCAGGAGTTGGAAGTTGCTGTGAGCTGTGATGCCACAGCACTCTATCCAGGGTGACAGCTTGAGGCTCTGTCTCAAAAAAAAAAAAAAAAAATCAATTGACTGTGTATAGGTGGGTTTATTTCTGGACTCTATTCTGTTCCTTTGATGTATATATCTATCTTTAAGCCTAAACCACATGGTTTTGATTAATGGAGATTTTTACATTAAACCTTAAAATCAAGTAGTGTGAAATTTTCAACAACTCAAAATTGTTTTGGCTATTCTAGGTTCTTTCCATTTCCATATGATTTCAGCATCAATTTGTCAGCTTCTTTTTTAAAAAAAGCCATCTGGGAAGAATTTGTTTAGAACTGGTTTATCAGTAAACCATTTATCAGTAAATCTATGTAGGAATAGAGTTATTATAGAGCAGTATTGTTCAATACAAATATACAACTAATCACATATGTAATTTTAAATGTTTTAGTAGCCAAATTAAAGAAAACAATTAATTATAATATCGATAATATATATTTCATTTAACCACAGGACATTCAAAATAGTATCATTTCAGCATGTAATTCACAATCATATAATAATTGATATAAAAATGTTAATGAAATACTTTATATTCCTTTTTCATACTAAATTTTCAAAATTCTGCTGTGTATTTTGACTAGTCTTATTTCGAGTGCTCACTGGCCATGTGTGGCTGGTGGCTCTAACAATGGTCAGAATAGCAGTAAAGCCTTGCTACTCAAAGCATCAGCATCACTCAGGAACTCCAGACCTATAAAATCAAAATAGGTTCACTGGATGATTCATATAAACCTTAAAGTTTGTGAGACAAGGCCCTAGAGCAGAGTTTCCCAGCTTGTGTGATGTGCCAAGGTGTTACAAATGTTCTTTAGTAACTATTCCTTCAGCTCTCGGGATGACACTGGGCTGTTAGGTAGAAACCTTGCCATTTACCTTTCATCTGTCTACAACAGTGTGTCATGCAAAAATCCTTTCCTTTCTCTTCACAGATAAAAGTTTGGGAAGCCCTGCACCAGAGAATCTCTCATACAGGTATGCACAGGGGTGTTCACTAAAGAATCCCCTGTAGGAAAAAAAAATAGGAACTACCCAAACATTCAGCAATGAGAGATGAGACAAACCACCATATAGTCATAAGTGGAATACAATATATTTGAACTAGATCTGACAACATCCATACAGTGAGACATTAAAAATGCTTGAACTAGATCTGACGGTATCGCCATAGCTAGATATTGAGAATAATGTTTTTAAAAGTTACTTAATACGGTATATTTTATGTACATAAAATTTAAAACATACAAAATACTACATTGTTTACGGATTTATATCTTTGTAATTTATGCATAAAAAACATGAAATGAATATAAGCCAATTTGATAACTGTTGTTGCCTTCAGAGAGGGAAGGAAGGAAATAGAATTGGGAAGGAAAAAATAGGAAACTTCAACTTTGTAATTAAAAATGTTTACATTTTTCCATTTTGAGTAATTGTTGCACAGGATTATATTATAATATCTTTGAACTTTTTTATTTGGGGAGTTACATTTTTTAAGAAAAGTAAACCCAACCTAACAAAAATAGAAATAAATGGCAAGGGGAGGTGGCTTGGGGAGGCCAAGGCAGGTAGATTGCTTGTGCTCAGGAGTTCCAGACCAGCCTGAGCAAAAGCAAGACCCCTGTCTCTAAAAATAGCTGGGACTACAGGTGTTGTGGGCACCTGTACTCCCAGCTACTTGGCAAGAGAATTACTTGAGCCCAAGAGTTTGAGGACGCTATGAGCTATAACACCTCAGCACTCTACCAAGGGCGTCAAAGAGGGAGGGAGAGGAGGAGAGTAAAATGCACATAAAATTTCAAATAGAAACACACGGAATAAAAAGTCCTACTTTACTCCTTCCCTTAACATTAACTTTTTTCCCCAGACTTAAACATGTTGTCATTTCAGTGTATATCATTCCAAAGATTTCCAATACATTTACTATTCTCCTATAAACTCATGGTTTCTTAAAAGACAGAATACAAATTTCTAGGTCTTGTTCTTTTTACGTGAAAATGTATTATGAACATTTCCTTGCCAGAATATATTTACCTAACTCATTGTTTTTAGCAACACAGACTGTTCCATTGTATGGATACCTTTTACCATACCTACAACTAACTAGAAAATTGGACAGCGCTTTTACTTGAAGATGAAACAAAGGTTCCTTAGAAAGTCTTTAAACTTTTATTTTTCTCATCCAAGAAATTTGATGAGATTATAAGGAAAAGCTTAAAGTTAAAGAATAAGATGTTGCTTATACCTATCCTTTAGAGGAACACAGAAGAGATAAAAAAGATAACAATCCTACTGAAGTAACATCAGAAAGCACACTGTCATCTTTCATTATTTCTATTTCAAATTTAACTTACAGAAAAATGATTTGATCAGATCCCAGTAATGTATTTTTGATGTTGCTTCAATTACCTGGGTGTCCTCCTCATTAAGTATTCTCCCAGGCCATTCTTTTCAAGTGTTTCCCCTACACTCTAAGAATTTTTATAGTTTCATGTCTTAAGTTTAAGTCCTTTAGCCAGTGAGAGTCAATTTCTGTTAGAGGAGAAAGTTGTGGGTCCAGTTTCAGTCTTTTACAGGTCGCCACCCAATTCACCCAGCACCATTTGTTGAATAGGGAATCTTTCCCCCAATTTATATTTTTAATATGCTTATCAAAAATCAAATGACGTTAAGTGTCCTGGTTTACTTCTTGGTCTTCAATTTCGTTCCGTACATCTACCTCTCTATTTTTGTGCCAGTACCATGCTGTTTTAACCACTATTGATTTATAATATAGTCTAAAGTCTGGAAGCGTGATTCCCCCTGATTTGTTTTTATTTCTGAGTAATGTCTTGGCTATTTGAGGTTTTTTGTTTCCATATAAAACGAAGTACTAACTTTTCCAGATCTTTAAAGTATGACAGAGGTACTTTAGTAGGGATCACATTAAATCTGTAGATTGCTTTAGGTAGTATAGACATTTTAACAATGTTGATTCTTCCCAGCCATCAGCATGGTATATTTTTCCATTTGTTAACATCTTCAGCTATAGCAAATAGACAACCCTCAGAAGAGGAGAGGATTTTTGCAAGTTACATTTCTGACAAAGGTCTAATAACCAGAATCCACAGAGAACACAAACTTATTACTGAGAAAAAAACAAGTGATCCCATTTCATTGTGGGCAAGAGACATGAACAGAAGCTTCTCTGAAGAAGACAGGCACATGGTCTACAGACACATGGAAAAATGCTCATCATCTTTAATCATCAGAGAAATGCAAACCAAAACCACTCTGAGATACCATTTAACTCCAGTAAGAGTAGCCCACATCACAAAATCCCAAAACTACAGATGCTGCATGGATGTGGAGAAAAGGGAACACTTCTGCACTGCTGGTGTGAATGCAAGCTTCCTTTTTTGGAAGGAAGTTTGGAGAACACTCAGGGATCTAAATGTAAACCTGCCGTTTGCCCCTATAATTCCTCTTCTAGGTGTATATCCAAAGGACCAAAAATCATTTGGTAATAAAGATATTTGCACCAGATTGTTCACTGCAGCTCAATTCATAATTGCCAAGTCATGGAAGAAACCCAAGTGCCCATCAACCCATGAATGGATTAATAAATTGTGATATATGTATACCATGGAATATTATGCAGCATTTAAAAAGGGAGACTTTACTTCTTTTATGTTTACATGGATAGAGTTGGAAAATATTCTTCTTAGTAAAGTATCTCAGGAATGGAAAAAAATATATCCAATGTACTCAGTACTACTGTGAAACCAATTTATAATCACTCCCACTTGCATATGAAAAATGAAACACAACTATAGCCTAGGATGAAGGAGGGAAGGAGAGGGAGAGGGAAAAGGTAGGGGGTGGGTCGATAGAGGGAGGGTTCATAGGGGGACCACACCTAAGGAGCATATTGCAAGTACAAGTTGGATCTATCAGGTGTAGAACACAAATGTCTTCATGCTGTAATTGGGTAAATGAGGTGAAGGCTATGTTGATTAGTAGGATGTAAGCACTCCAATTTGTGCAAATCATCAACACATTGAATCCCATAATGGCATAAATGTATTCATGATCTATGTACAAATGACTTAATGAAAAAAAAAAAAGAAAGAAAAACGAAAAATCTTTTTGGGCATCCAAATAACAAATCCCTTTTAATCCCCAGAATTTAAAGAGCAGTGAATAATGAAAATTATGTAATGGCTTGTACCCAGGATGCTCTGCAAATTATTTCTGAATTCCCACATCATTATCATTAATGGACACCAGCTGTGGGCTCATAGTATCCTGGGTACATTACACAATAAAAACATAGACAGGATGTCACTGTACATATGCCATGTGCACAGCTTGGTTCTAATTAGCATCACTGAGAATGCACATTTATTAAAGAAGATGGTGTAGTGGCTAAGAGCACAAGCCCTGGAGTCTCACTGCCTGGGATCCAACCTTGGCTCGGTCACCTACAAAATGTGTGACTATAATGAATTTTTTAAGTCTTATTTTCTCCTTTGATATCTCACAAAGTTGCTCGGAGAAGTAAAATAATGACAGTATTTAACACAGTCCCTACCCCTTAGTAAGTACTCAATAAATATTAGGTATGATCATTATTAGTATTATTAAATGGTTATAATACTACATTGTTCTGTTAGGACAAAATAATGTGGCAGTTTCTTACCTTTCAAGGCCTTACAACTTAGAAATCAATTCAACAGCTCAAAGGGAAGGATAAAATAATAAAGAGTGTCATTTTCCTATTCAAAACTAAAAATTAATAAAACAAATCACTTCTCATTCACCCAACCCAAACAGATAAATATTTAATTTATCTTATTTGAATACTCAGTAGAGTTAACAACACTATGCATATAATGGAGGTGTAAACACAATCTAGTGTACAGGTTGACTTAACACTTTTTCTTTCTTTCTTTAAGACAGAGTCTCTCACTTTGTTGCCCCCAGTAGAGTGCAGTTCACCAGGGGCAACACAGCTCTCAGCAACCTCTAACTCTTGGGCTCAAGCAATTCTCTTGTCTGAGCCTTGAGGAGCTGGGACTACAGGAGCCCACCACAATGCCTGGATATTTTTAGAGATGAGGTCTCGCTCTGGCTCAGGCTGATCTCGAACTCGTGAGCTTGGGCAGTCCGCCTGCCTCGGTCTCCCAGAGTGTTAGCATTACAGGCGTGAGCCACTGCTCCCGGCCTTAACACTTTTTAATATACAAATTTGGGACTGGATTTATACTTTGGTCATGATATTGATTTCATAACCCACTCATCCTTAAAGTGCCAACCAAGAGATCACCACTGCCCACCATTGGTACAAGCTGCCAGTAGTATATAAGCATATAAACTGACCTACATTTTGTAAGGAATATTTTTCAACTTTAAAGGTCAACTTATACACAGTGCTCTATAGTTTACAAAATTCCTGCAACCTATTACTTTCTCCATTATTGGGGAGGTGAACATGACATCCTTCACAATAATTCTAGGGCCTTCATTCAGAACAGATAATGCAGTTTGGCAGGTAAGGTGACTTTACATCGTTTTACTCAACCAGTTCCACATTTTTTTAAACCTTATTGTTGGCAAAACAGTAAATCTACGCATGGTTTCGTTTTCAAAAACAAATCTGACATTCAGAAAAATGAGGTTTTGAACTCTAGATGCTGTGACTGGCTGTAAAGCTAAAGCATAAATTTCTTTCTCAGCTTCACCTCCCACCGTATATTCCATGCTTTCTGCCTTATCCTTTCCACGTTTTCCTCCAAGGATGTGGGTGCACAGGTTCTTATTTTCTTTTCTTTTCTTTCTTTCTTTTTTTTTTTTTTTTAAGAAAAGGTTCTTATTTTCAATTCAAACCAGAACAATTCAAGAAATACTCAATTAGGGAAGTTCAAGAAATACCTACTAGATCTAAAAAGCCCTGGAGTGGTTACTAGAGAAGGTCCAGAGATGGGTAAGCTACTAGACTCTGCTTTCAGAAAGTTTGCCATCTATTTAGAAAGCTATGATACAAGACAGAACAGTAAGGGCCACATAGACATTTGCACTGTGATAGGGATTAAAGACTGGATAGTGCCCTCTGGTGGAAGGGGGAGGAGATGATTAAAGATACTAAGGCGTTTAAGTTTTTTTTTTTTTTTTTTTTTCTTTTTTATTAAATCATATCTGTGTACAATAATTCAGTCATGGCGTTTAAGTTTTACACACAATTTCCACAGAAGGGTCGAAGGAAGACAGACATTCTGGAAACAGGCATTACGCATGAAACCAGTAGGGAAAGGCATTCGGAGAAGAGTGAGTTGTCTAAATCTGTCAAAGTTGAAAGAACATGTCATGAAAGGCCTTGAAAATTAGATTGGGGAATTCCATAGATAATTTCATATTAAATGAGTCAACAGAAGTTTGGGGGCAGGAGAGTTAGGTGATTAAGAACTTGACCTTGGGAAGCCTCATCTGAGGGGAAGTGTGAAAGATAAGTCATAGTGGGAGACCGGAACCTGGAGACCACTGAGAGGGTTACTGCTATACTTTAGATGATGTGGAACAGCTTTTTCAAGATTAAAAGTAAAGGGGACTCACACCTGTAATCCTAGCACCCTGAGGGGCCAAAGCAGGAGGATTGCTTGAGGCCAAGAGTTTGAGCAAGGGAAAGATCCAATCTCTACAAAAACAGAAAAATTAGCCGGGCATGGTGGCATGCATCTGTAGCCCCAGCTTCTTGGGAGGCTGAGGCAAGAGAATCGCTTGAACCCAAGAGTTTGAGGTTGCTGTGAGCTGTGACGCCACAGCACTCTACCTACCAAGGATGTCAGAGTGAGACTCTGTCTCAAAAAAAAAAAAATCAACAATAAAAACACAAACAATTGGAAAACAGGCAAAAGACCTGGAAAGACAAAAAAGAATATACAGTTGGCAAATAAGCATATGAAAGTATGATCAACATCATTTCATATTTGCCATTAGGGAAATACAAATTAAAACTATGAGATATCACTACGTATCTATCAGGATGGCTAACGTAAAAAATGGTGGTAAAAAAATAGTGGTAACACTGAATGATGGAAAAGATGCAAAGAAACTGGATCCTTCTTATACTGTTGGTGGGAATGTAAAATGGCACAGCTGCTCTAGAATACAGTTTGGTTTAAACATGAAACTACCACATAACCTAGCAGTTATACTTCTGAGCATTTATCCCAAAGAGATGAAAACCTATTTTTGTTCACACAAAAATCTTCATACAAATGTTCATAAATAGCTTTTATTCACAGTAGTCAAAAACTGGAAATGATCTACATGTACTTTAACCGGTAATAATGAAACAAACTGTGTTAGACCATGGAGTATTATTCAGCAATAAAAAGAAAACTACTGATATACTCAGTAACCTAGATGACTCTCCAAGAAATTATGCGAAGTGAAAAAAAATCCCAGAAGCTTATATATAGTATCATTCCATTTATATAACATTCTTGAAATGACAAAATTATAGAAGAGAAAAAAAGGAGTGGTTGCCAGGCGTCAGGGATGAAAAGAGTGAGAAAGAGCAGGCGATAGGCGGGTTCCTTGTGGTGATAGAGATGTTCTGTATCTGTATTCAATGCCAATATCTTGGTTGTGATATTGTACTACAGTTTTACAAGATGTTATCATAGGAGAAAAAAGGATAAAAAGCACATAGGTTCTCTTTGTATTACTTCTTTACAACTGCAATGAATCTACAATTATTTGAAAAAGTTTTATTAAAAAAAAAAAACAGCTCAGGTTGAGCTGGAGGTAAGCCAAACCAAAATCTGATATGCAGTTTTCACATTCATAATAAGGGGATTATAATAACTACTAAGGAGAATTTTTAAATATAAAGTGAGGAGATTTGGGAACACAAGGTCATTCAATGAAAAATGATAATTTAATATATATAACTTCTACCATTATTGAAATGGTTCAGAAACTACAAATGGCTAAGAATTTCCAGAGGATTTATTCTAAAGGATGGCGATGGCATATAGAGCACATTTGTGATACCTGAAACCCATAAGAAACTAGATCCCTAATTCAAACTAGGTGCTCTCATTGAGAGACTCCTGTTCAATAATGCTATAAATCATAAAATAATGGATCTAATTAATCTTTATATGAGCTGGAGAACTCCAGCTGTAGCACAGAAGTTAGCAAAACTGCATCTGGAGTCCAAATGCCTAGATTTGAATCCCACCTCAGCAATTATTAACTGTGCCACCTTGGGCAGGATAAGTGGGCAACACAACTGTGCCCCATGCCAGGCTTTCCACGAGGTCTTAGGAGTTATAAGGACACCATTGAGAAGTCCACAGCCACAGTCCGATAAAGGTGGTCATCACTTAATGTATCTTCTACTTTCTATATGGGAGGTCAATTAGTTAATGGGGAATTTAGTTGATATATGAAACTTTTTATAGAATATAACTTACCAATTTTTTTTTTTTTTGAGACAGAGCCTCAAGCTGTCACCCTGGATAGAGTGCTGTGGCATCACAGCTCACAGCAACCTCCAATTCCTGGGCTCAAGCGAGTCTCTTGCCTCTGCCTCCCAAGTAGTTGGCACTATAGGTGCCCGCCA
>CAUYRH010160992.1:0-18065 GCA_963574655.1 Perodicticus potto
GCTCACAGCAACCTCAAACTCTTTAAGCGATTCTCTTACCTTAGCCTCCTGAATAGCTGGGACTATAGACGCCAGCCACAACTCTGGGCTTTCTTTCTTTCTTTCTTTTTTTTTTTTTGAGGCAGAGTTTCATCACATCACCTTCAGTAGAGTGCCGTGGAGTCACAGCTCACAGCAACCTCAAACTCTTTAAGCGATTCTCTTACCTTAGCCTCCAGAGTAGCAGGGACTATAGAGCCGGCCACAACTCTGGGCTGTCTTTTGTTTCTTTCTTTCTTTCTCTCTCTCTATCTCTATCTCTATCTCTATCTCTATCTCTATCTCTTTCTTTCTTACAGAGTCTCACTACATCACCCTGGGTAGAGTGCTGTGCTGTGGCATCATAGCTCACAGCAACCTCAAACTCTTTAAGTGATTCTATTGCCTCGGCCTCCCAAGTAGCTGTGACTATAGATGCTGGCCATAACTCTGGGCTTTCTTTCTGTCTTTCTTTCTTGCTTTCTTTCTTTCTTTTTTGAGGCAGAGTCTCATCACATCGCCCTTTGTAGAGTGCTGTGACATCACAGCTCACAGCAACTTCAAACTCTTTAAGCAATTCTCTTGCCTCAGCCTCCTGAGTAGCTGGGACTATAGACTCTGGCCACAACTCCAGACTTTCTTTCTGTCTTTCTCTTTTTTTTTTTTTTTTGAGCCAGAATTTCAGGACATCGCCCTCGGTAGAGTGCTGTGTCATCACAGCTCATAGCAACCTCAAACTCTTGGGCTTAAGTGATTCAGCCTCCCAAGTAGCTAGGACTACAGGTGCCCACCACAATGCCACACTGTTTTTTTTTTTTTTTTTTTTTTTTGCAGTTGTCATTGTTTAGCTGGCCCAGGCTGGTTTTAAACCCATTAGCCTTGGTGTATGTGGCTGGCACCAAGCCTATTATAGTTATTTATTTATTTTGTTATTGTTGTTATTGTTTTAGCAAGCCCTGGCTAGGTTTGAACCCACCAGCCCCGGTGGCTGGTGCCCTAATCATTGAGCTATGAACACTAAGCCTCTACGAAAAAATTTTAAAGCGTCAGCAGAACATGGTGGCATGTATCTATAGTCCTGTCTACTCTGGAGGCTGAGGCAAGATGATCACTTGAATCTAAGGAATTCAACATTTCAATGAGCTATGATCATACCACTACACTCCAACCTGGATAGCATAGTGAAACCCTGTCTCTAAAAAACTAATACTTACAGTAGCAATGTAATAATAATTAGAAAGCTATCAAAACTGAATTAAAAACAACCTAACTATATGGCAGTCTTTAAATTACAGAATTATTACAATAGGCATGAATTTCCTTTTAACTCTATAAAATGTGATATACAAGGTTGGACAATTAAGTTTGCAAACTTATCCTAGAAAAAGTGCTACATACCCCATTGCTGAATATTACTACAACTACCTTTAAGATACTCCCCCTGGGAAGCTATGCACTGATGCCAGCACTTAGTCCATCCTTCAAAACAAGTTTTAACTCTTTTTCTGGAATGACCATCAGTGTTGTCATTATACGAGTTTGGACAATTAAGTTTGCGAACTCATCCTAGAAACAAATGCTACATACCTCATTGCTGTATATCATTACAGTCATCAGATGTCCAAGGGGAGTACTTCAAAGGTGACCATAGTGATATACAGCAATGTGGTACATACCACTTTTTCTAGGATGAGTTCACCAACTTAATTGTCAGACCTTGTGTTTCTTATCCATTTCTCTTCTATACCCATTCCTTTTCTCGAATGTGAAAGGGTTCCTTAAGATAGCTGCTGCTTCCCTTTTCTTTACTATACAGGTATGCATGAACAGTCTCTTCTACAAGGGATGAATCTCAGACATTTTACTTTGAATACTTATTGAACTACATGACTCCATATAGACTCAGGTAAATGCAACTTTCTTTTGGGAGATAAGTATCTCTCTAATCCATCTTGTTTCATCAGACAGTAGTTTCCTTGATGATAGAATTTTATAAATGTCCATGCCCTGGTTTCAGCTGTTGATTAAGTTCAGGCCCACTACTAGTATTGACATTCATGCCCTTGATGACACCCTCCTTTCCATAGTCACACACAGACATATGTTTAGCTGTCAAATGGTTCCAGGGCTAAAACATAGATTTTAAGCATATTTGTGTACAGGTTAGGTCAAAGACTTTCAGGCTTATAAATGTTAGAAAAGATTTGGATCATTTGGGGGAAAAGATGGAAAACACTAAACAGTAGATTCAGTGAGAACTTGATTATTCATTAATATTCATTAAATATGAAATGGGGACGAGTCTAACACAAAGCTGTCTACTGCTGCATTTTATGCTGTCTATATTTTGTTAACTTTTACGACAGCATTAGGAGGGTGCTGTAATTACACCTACCTTTACAGATGAAGAATGTAGGGTTTAGAATGCTAAGTAATATAGGGACATATGAAAATATCTTTGAGGTTATTCATATGTTTACATGTATTACTTGAACTGTGACACTAGCTTTATAGGTATACACATGTGTCAAATCCATTATATGTTTTAAACACATTACACCTCATTAAATAATGCAAAAAAAAAAAAAGACATGCTACATAACTTGTCTAAGGTAGCAAAGACAAAAAAAACAGTGCTTCTGTCTTCTCATCTCTGAAAGATATATTCTTATCCACCAAGCCATGTAGCAAAGTAATGGGAAAGACATAATAGCCCAGCTGAATTAAAGGGTGATAGAATGAAAAAGAAGACATAAATGCAGTGTCTTTTTTCTTAGTATGTTAGCACCTCCTCCTGATGGGCCAACTAACTTAAGTAAAAAGCAAAACCCAAATTGAATTAGTTTAGTTCAAGTAATCTGGGTTGGCATGTTCTGTAGGGAAACAGAGATACTAGCAACATTGGCAGGTGCACCTCTGATGAGATCTCTTCTAAACAAATTCTGTGTGGGAAAGTCACAGATCACACCTATATTGATCAGATAGCTATTGGTCAAAGGAGATTGGTATGGCAATTGGCCTTTGAAGAATTAAGAAGTACGGTGAACGCAAACCACTAAACTGTAACCTTAATTAAGACGCAGGTTATGAATGTCTTATTCACAATTCTACCTCCATGTACAAGTAGCATATAGTAAATTCTCAAAAATTATTTATTGTGTAGAGTGTTGTTGGTACTGAGATCAAATGCATGCTTCCTCAAACCAGATAACATTTCATTTGTTGCATTTTCAGTTCCTCACCCAACTCACCAAAGAAGATTTTACCTTAGAACCAATAAATATAAATTTTGGACCCCAAATAATCATGAGCACACCACAGAGTCTAACCAGTACAGGAAATGCCATGATTAGGAGTCCATACATCCTTGCACCAGCAATGATAACTCAGACACATGTAGCAGAAGCTGCTGGCTGGCTCCCTGCTGGTAATAGCAAACGGGATAGAGAATTTACAAATTCTGATTTTTCAGAAAGCAAACGAAGCAAAAATGGAGGTAGAAATGAAAAAGGCTTGAGGTATTTTTCAATGAAAGTGTGTGAGAAACTTAAGCAAAAAGGCACAACGTCATATAATGAAGTAGCTGATGAGCTGGTGTCAGAGCTCATCAATCCAAATAACAATTTGGCAGCAGATTCGCAGCTGTCTTCTGAAGAGAAGAACATTAGGCGAAGAGTTTATGATGCTTTAAATGTGCTGCTGGCATTGAACGTAATTTCAAAGAATAGAAAAGAAATCAAGTGGATTGGCCTACCTATCAACTGTGTTCAGGAATATCAAAAACTGGAGATAGAGAAGCAGAAGCGTATAGAACGGATAAAGGAAAAGCGGGCTGAGCTGCAAGAGCTTCTCCTATACCAAATTGCTTTCAAAAACCTGGTACAGAGAAATCGTCAAAAAGAAGAGCAGAATCAGATACCACCTCTGAACACCACCGTCCAGCTGCCTTTTAAACTCGTCACTGCAGACAAATCAACAGTCATAGATTGCAGCATCTCCAGTGATAAGTTTAACTATATCTTTAATTTCGACAACGCCTTTCAGATCCATGATGACGCAGAACTACTGAAGCGGATGGGAATGTCCTTGGGCCTGGAGTCAGGCAACTGCTCTCCGGAAGACGTGAGACGTGCTAAGTCCCTGGTGCCAAGAGCTTTGCGAGGTTATATCACAGCCATCTCCAAAGGACCTTCTTGGCTAAATCAGGAACTACTTCCTAATCCTACCCAATCAGCTTCAGATTTCGAGTGGACCCCTGGTGCCACCCTACCCCAATCAAGGGTAGTAAACCAAGGGTTTTGCTTGGATACTGAATTAGCCTTAGCAACCGGGCAGTTCCAGGTCCCAAAGAGTCGCCATTCCAGTGATGATGCCTCTCACTGCTTTGAGTCCCAAGGTGAGACTCCCCCATGTTATTTCAACGACAAAGATGATGAAACAAAGAAGATGATGAGACAAGGAAGATGATGAGGAGGATTCCTCTTCCCCCAACAAAGAGGGGGAAAAGCTAAAAATAAAGCTTATTGTAGTAAATGTTCAATAAATAGATGCTTGCATTTAAAAATTAAATCAAAATGGCTTTCTTATCATTAGATGTATATAATAAAGTTAGAACACTATACATGTGGCATAATATTTATATATAAATGAGATGAATAGCAAAATAAAGTGTGGAGATTATCTTAAGAATTTAGTTACCTCTGCCCCCCCATGGGCTAATATCATGTCAATTATATTTTAAACATCTATTCTTTACAACTTGTAGTAATTGCCTAGTCTTTACTGAGAGACACCTGCATTAGCAAATAACATTACCTGCATTCACCTCCATTAACAAATAACATCACATAATTTTGATTTGCTGTGCTCATTTTCTCATAAAACTTAGCTCATAAATATTCTGGAAAATATTTACTTTCATTTTTGTAAAGTTATTTTATAGTTCTGTTTCCACATTTATTGTATGGTAAGAAAAGTTTTAGTTACCATAAACACATTACATACTGGAGGACATGAGTTGGGTGTATTGTGAGATAAGCCAGTTTCATTTGAAAAACTCAAAAGAAAAATTTTATTTTTTACCATCTCACTTAAAAATTGCTGTCTTAAGTACAAAGAACTTCATTTCTTAATGATGAAGTAGATTTAGAGCTCAGCAACCCTGTTTTATTTTTAGCACTTGACCCAGTTTTCTCTTGTCCTTACTGTAGGTCACATCATCAATAATATGAATTTACTGGAGTTAGAGATCTAAGGCTGTTAACTTTCAAAACCTCTCTCTTAGTAGACAAGTTCCATCAGTATAGAAAGCACAATAAGACATGAAATTGTTATACTGCATTATGCAGCAACAAAATTTATTCCTTGAAACACTTAAAATGAACAAATACGGAGACACAAGAACATGCTTTCTACACTGTAGGCTAAGATTCACTAAGCATGGCTAATAAACTTTCAAAATCATACTAGGATGCATGTTCAGGTGGCTTGAGTAAAAAGTTTATGCTGTTACAAGGGAATAAAGGATAGTATGCATAAGGTAGCCAAAATGGACAGAAGTCAAAAAGAGATGAGAATTAAAATGTCACTGTGAACCCCATACAAATGGAGGAGGAAGTGCTCTATCTGGGGTAGAAATTTCACTATATTGTGCTAGGAAAGCAATAAGGTCTCCTCATATTTTTATGGTAAAAAACCGATTTCTTTGAAATTATTGAGCCCCTTTTCTTCTCTTTCTATACCAGGGATATTTTCCATTCCATGAGTCCTTTTGTTTTAAATGTGCATTTATGGTACATTTTAAAGTCTTAGTTATAAAACCCCCCACAAACTGGATCGTAGAAAGCTATCAAGTTACCTCTATACTTTTGAGGAAAAGCTCAAAACCTTGTTTTCCTTTTTTTTGGATGAATGTGTCAAAAATGATAATATCAGGCTTCCTTATTTTTTTTTCTTTTTGCCAATATGTTACAATGGTGTTACAGTGGGATTCTTTCCTACTATCATTTTCTCATCTGTAATTAGTGGTGTTTAATGGTGTCTTCTCTCTCTCTCTCTCAGTAAAGCAATGTGATTACAATTTTTGGTTTAATAATCCATTATTTTAAAATGTGGAGTATAGGGTAATTTGGTTTGTCGTTCTTCTGTGTGGTTTCTCTATACTACTACTCTGACCACTTACTAAAGGAGGAATGATAAAGCAAAGATCGTTTACTTTGGGTACTAAAGGAGCCAGAACATATATAATGGGATGCAACTTTAGGTCTTAAATGGGCCATGTTTCCATAGTTGACGCTCATTGAAATGAAGAGGGAGAGAGAGAAATGCAAACGAGGAGGAGCCACTGGGGAAAGCATTGATAATGAACTTCGATGCTCTGAGTGTGTTTATTAGTGTCCGGAGTATTGGTGTCACCAAGAGGCTGATGGAGAATGTGTAATAGGAAGAAGGGGATTTACACTATATTTGGTGTTAATTTAAGAATAAGCTAGAAAAGAAGTAAATACAGCTGAGAATGATTAGTCTACAACAATTGAGAACAGATCCAACTCGGGCAGCATGCCAAGTCAACTTCTTCACCAGATGTGGCAGAGACTCAAGGGATTCATCCCAATTCGAGCCTTTCATAGAATGTGTTGAAGCCTAATCTTAGATCCAGACAAATTGCAGCAGTTCTCTTTTCCTCTTGAATTACTTCTACTTCATAAAAGACAATCACCCTTGATACTGGGGTGAGACTAAGCCAGCACCCTAGCATCTGGCTGGACAGCTGATTTTGTTCCTCACACATTTACTTGAGTTGGCAGGTCTAAAGAACATTGAGTTAAAGAGGCCTGCCTGAGAAATTCATGAGAGAGCCTTCTAGGATTTGTCCCTTCACCTTTCAATATCAAAGCAAACCGTGCCCGTTTAGACTCAAGAGTCTGCTGAACAGACTATGTCTGACACAGTGCGAAGGAATAATGGAGAATTTTCATGTTATAGGGAAATGAGGTTTATTTAGGGAATCTATATAATAGTAGGGGTTTGTATCCTGTCCCAGGTAGACTTGTCATTGTTACCTCATATCATTTTATGTTCTTTTGTTCTTATTTTATCCTACTATTCTGAGATTTCTGTAAACTGAAGTTCTCTCTTTTGCTCACATCAAAGGTTTTTTGTTTTTTGTTCTTTTTTTTTTTTTTTTTTGAGACAGAGTCTCACTATGTCACCCTCAGCAGAGTGTTGTGGCATTGTAGCTCACGGCAACCTCAAACTCCTGGGCTCAGGCGATTCTCCTGCCTCAGCCTCCCAAGTAGCTGGGTCTACAAGGGCCTGCCACAATGACCGGACATTTTTTGTTGTTGTTTCTGCAGTTGTCATTGTTGTTTCATTGGCCTGGGCCAGGCTTGAACCTGCCAGCTCTGGTGCATGTGGCTGGCACCCTACCCACTGAGCCATGGGTGCCGAGCCACATCAAAGGTTTTTCACAATATTTTTAATACAGGCATTTCTAAACCACATTTTTGGTTAGCGTACAGCTTAGGAATACGCAGCATCATTAATGTTTAAAAGTCAAGTATGGGTCTTTTTAAGAATCTAAATTATGTTTCTTTGTTTTTCACTTCCTAGCAAAAAAATAATAAAATCCTGATCAAAATCGGAATCATACCAAGCATAAAAGTATTAATTAAAGGTATATGAGCTAGATTATGGATATGCACACTTTATACATATATTGATATATTTAGCTTATGTATGTGATACCAATGCAATAAATATATATGAAAGCTCTAATATGTAAAAAGTCCTTTGAGAGGTATCCTAGATAAAACTAAAACATATGATAAAGATGATCTCTTTCTTGGAGGAGTTCACAACTTATCTTGATATGTACATAAAACATTTAAATTGAGAATCATGTCAGCTTGGCGCCCATAGCACAGTGGTTACGGTGCCAGCCACATACACTGAGGATGGAGGGTTCAAGCCCTGCCCAGGCCAGCTAAACAACAGTGACTACTGCAACAAAAAATAGCCAGGTGTTGTGGCAAGCACCTGTAGTCCCAGCTACTTGAGAGGCTGAGGCAAGAGAATTGCTTAAGCCCAAGAGTTTGAGTTTGCTGTGAGCTGTGATGACACAGCACTCTACAGTGAAGGTGACATAGTGAGACTCTGACTCAAAAAAGAGAGAGTTATGTGATGGGCAATATGAATGGCAAGGTAATTGTTATTAGAATAGTGTGCATTTCTTTCATTATGAAATATCTTTGCTTATTTATGCAGTCACGGAAATATTGATAACAGACTGCATCGTATTTGAAGAAGGGTAAGGGCCAGGAATACCTACTGAAACATTTTTCATTTTATTTAGCAAGAACAAAATAAGCAATAATATATAGGCATCCTTTGCCTTTTACTAATTGGTGTAAAACGTCTTTAGTGAGCCCATCATTTGAGTAAACCCAGGATATATGTTCCTTTACAAAGGTGGTAAGTTCTATGGCAAGTTCCAGTCTGTACTTTTAAATGTGAGAACACACAAAGACCCTAAAAATAGAGGGTCTTACATTCTGTGGGATGATTTAATGTGTATATTTCTATAAATTCCTACAAGAAGGCAACATGGATGAGAGGAGAGATGAAATATTCCTCAGTGGAGTAGGTTGATTCTAAGAAAAGCCAATAATCAAAACTATTGGAGACATTGCCTTAGAAGAAAAGAGCTGTCAATGAGGGAACAAATCATCAAGATTTTTACTACTTGGGTTACTCTGTGACTATGTATCTGGCTTGGCGGTTAGGTGAAGCGCCCCCCATCCCACCCCGCTTGACTCTCTAAATGACATTTTTACTAATTAGAATCCTGATTTGGTACACTGATGTGAGGCAGCATAAATGCAGCATCAAGTGGTGCTCCTGCAATTCTCAGGTACCTCATCCTCATGAAAAGCAGGTAAAGCACTTCAAAGGGAAATGTAGTATTACTGGAGAAGGTATTAAAAAAGAGAAAATGAAATAGAATGATAACTCCCCAAAGTATAGTGCACAATATGTGGTTGGTTTAGTAAGCCAATTATTTTCCTAAATGAGAAGTCATTTTATGAGCTATCAAACTTATAAAACCAGGGTCTCCAATATTTTTCTATGGGATAACTCAGTTTTGTTTCACTGCAGAGGGGAAAAAATTATCAATACTTGGGGAAGGGTCATCATGGCTGTAAATAAACTAAGGGAGCATTGAGGAAAAGCAGACAGAACTGACTTACTGTCCTGCATCAACTCACTATGAGAAAAGCCAAGGACTCGGGGAAGGGATGTCAGGGTGGCTGTGGTTGTGTTTCTTGGCATAACCCCATTTGTCTTACAGTGACAACAAGTCGTCAGAATTAACCAGTAGAAGGACATATTGTGGAGAAAGTTTAGGAATAACCCTAATCCAATAGGGCTGATATCCTGATAAAAAGGTAAATTTGGAGATATATATTCATATAAAAATAAAATCATGTGAACATAACGGCAGAGACAAGGTGATACTTCCACTTGCCAAGGAATTACAAAGATTGCTAACCAGCCTCCAGAAACTAGCATGGAACAGAATCTCCCTCCCAAGTCTCAGAAAGAACCAATCCTGCCATCACCTTGATCTCAGACTCTACCCTCCAGATTATTTTATTATTATGAGAAAATAAAAATTGTATTAATTATTTTAATAATTATATTAATTAATTATATTACTTAATTTTGTTATTATGAGAAAATAGAAAATTTATTAATTATTTTATTATGAGAAAATAATTTTTGTTGTTTATACCACCCAGTTTGGTACTTTATTATGATACCCCTGGAAAACTAATAGAGAGGCCTAGACACCTTCCACCCTTGAATTTCCAAATTACAAAGACTTGCTTCAGTTTCCCACTCATCAAACTTAACAAGGAGGGTAAGGTGGGTATTCTACAGTGAATTTTCCTTATTATATTTCTTTCTAAATTCTCTTGAAGATCAGAGCATTTCATCAACTAAGATTGATGAATACTTTCTAGTGACAGACACTAGAACATTGTTTTAGGCAATATTACCAAATATGGTTGAAAATAAAACAGGTACATGTTCATACCCTAGAGCTCAAGGGATATTGTGAGAATGCAATAAATAAATTAAATAGCATAAAATAAAGTGGATGAAGGTACAGAGTAATAAGAGTATGAGGTTACACTTACAAATATTTATGTTTCCATCTCATTCTCTGAGCTGCACTGATTTTGGATGACCATTCCCAAGACTCTATTGGAATCCCCTCATAAAAGTTCATCCATAATATGGAGCCCTTTGTCTTGTATCCCAGGACTGGGCAAAAAAATAAGCAAATGCTCAGTATTTGCCTGTTTTCCACTTCCTAAGTTCTGTGTAATGGATGCATTGATGGATCTTATGCACATAAACACCATAATGGTTCTTTTAGTGCAGGTCAATTGCACATGCTCAAAATTTGGTATTTCAGGGTAATCCTGGGTGCCCATGCTGATTCCCAGAAAATGGTCTTCCCCTTTTCACTAGATGCTCACATTGTCCTTTTCAGATGACTGAACACAGCTCTAAGTGTCCTTCATGTGAGTTCTGTTGACCATGACTCATATTCCAGACTCAATGCCATTTGTCATCTGGAAAGCCTGATGTGTTATTTAGTTCCTGGCACCCATCCTTTGTGGTCTGCTTCTTATGCCCTCACCTCACTATTCTGATGTGCCAGAAAAATACCAAGGGCAAGACTTCCAGTTTGGACATTCAACTAGAACAAGTTGCCATTGTGGTCTACTACTAATACCACTTCAGTTTCTTTCCTCTTTGCCCTAGACTCATGTAATGATACTCTGACTTACATAAAACAGGCCATGGCTCAGAGAAATGGATGTTTTGCACAAATGAATAATTAATAATACACAAGTAAAAAAGCTATTCTTAAAAAGTATTCTTATCTTTTCTCAAATTTTATTTCTTTTAAATTTCAGATCTTGATCACTTGGACTACTAATTTTTTTATTGGTTAGCCTCCCTATGTGTGGTATTGTTATTCATCCTTCATATCACTACTAGATTATATTTGGTTAAAATATGAATATACTTTTTTTTTGCTTTTCTACTTGAAACCGTTTACTTCAACCAATGATTCATAGGTCTGATGTCAAGAGAAAAAGGAACCAATTCTACAGCATGTCTTTCTTGGATTTTCAATGCCAGATTCCATTCTGAGCCTCATCTTCTGAGATTATTCCTTACATTACTCCCTCTGCCTTTTCCATGTCTATGGTGGTTGAAATTCTACTCAAGGTCAATTACTAACAGCTTTTTAAAGCCTTTATACTCGCTATGGTTTGAATGTTTGTCCCCTCCAAAGTTCATGTTGAAATTCAATACCTAATGTGGTAGAATTGAGAGCTGGGGGCCTTTAAGAGGTGATTGGGCCATTAAAGCTTTTCCCTCAGGAATGGATTAACCCATCTGTAGATTAATGCCCTAACATGGGCGTAAAACTTATGACTGTATAAGAAGAGGAAGAAAGATTTGAGGTATCATACTCAGTCTCCTTCCTATGTGATTCTCTGTGCCCCCTCATGACTCTGCAGAGTCTCTACCAGCAAGAAGGCCCTCACTAGATGTGGACCCTTGACCTTGGACTTCTCAGCCTTTATAGCTGCAAGAAATAAATTAATTTTCTTCATAGATTGCCCAGTTTCATATATTCTGCTATAAGCAACAGAAAATAGACTAATGCACTATTGATCCCAGACCATTACTTCCTCTTATGTCTTCCAGGGCCCTTTCTTCATATTCTTGTTACATCACTGACAACATCACATGTACTTAGATGGAAGGCTTTCTGCTTCCTCACCAGATGTGAGCTCCTTTAACATAGTCTTGTGTCCTTTTCATCTTTGTACTATAATTCATGAACAATAAACTTTCACACCATAGCAGCTGTTATTCTTCAATTCATCCTTCATATCGAAGGGTGATTCCTTCATAGATTCATATATGATCTATAAATATTGGTGGAATAAATAAAATTAAGACTCAGAATTATAAACAGCCTCCAATTGACAGATGCATATCAGTTGGAAATTTTTCAAAAACCTATCTGTGGCAAACATTCATTACCATTGGAGTGCAAATTTATGTTAATTTTCTTGAATGCAGTTGTGTCCTATATTTCAAGAACTTTGAAATATTACAATTCATTGAACTATAGTAATAAAAATAAGCTCTTTAAAGGCAATCACAGATGCCAAAATTAAAAAGGAAAATTTGAGTTGTAAGTTATGGATACCAAACCCAAAATAATTTTTTTTAATTAATTAAATATTTATGAAACTGTTAGATGAGTAGCCATATATTAAATTCTCTTATAAGTGCTTTAATTCCAGTGGATCAGGTGAACAGAGACTCCTCTCAAATCTGCATAAACTGATCCCTGCTTGAAATTATAATTAAGACATTTGAAGACAATTTCTACTCCAGTACTAGAAAGATAGCTTTGTAATAAAACCAATTATTTATTTTAAAAAAGTAACTATTACATTTCAGGCACTTAAAATGATTTAAACACCCAGGCTCCAAGGTCAAGCAGTAGGAGACAGCATACACCACAAATCTCCTGTCTTTCCTCTTTGCAAGTTCGACTTAACTTCAACCCTCAGGTAAGTTTCTTCTAAAGGAGGAAGACATGGCTTCCAGAGGCTGCAGATTTTCTCTGCTTAGCAACTCTAGAGGTAAAAAATAAATAAAAAACAAGCAAAAAACCCTTTTTTCTTTTATTCTTGTTTCCAAGAGAATATATTGGAGTGTTCTGGTTAGGTAAAACAAGAATTCTAGGATATAAAAAAGATAAATGCATAAATATAACTACTATGAGTCAGAGGATTATATTCCAAGACACAGACTATATTATAGTATTTTAAATATTTCAAGCACAGATACCTACCTATAGCTATGTGGTTAAATAAATTATCACCGGTATATGAAAGAACATTACAATTATAATAAGCATTAACATTATTGTATAGAATATTTTAGGATGTGAAATAATAATTATGATATTATAGCAGAATTAGAAAAAAGATATAAAATATTTGCAGAAATAAACTCCCAAAGTTGAGTATGGATCTATAGGGTATCACATTTTCTTCTTTACATTTTCCTGGATTTTCCAAAATTTTACACTGATCATTAATTTAAAAATAAAATATTTTGAACTATTTCATAGATATCAGGAAATAAGATATATTATTTGTTCTTAGTACTGTCAGGTGAGTTTGTAGGCCTGGTAGAGAAGCTATAGGAAACCACAAGAGTGTTTTTTTTAACTACCATCCTTCCTCGTAATACTTGAATCTTAGGGTTATAGGAGAAATATGCCTGTGATTTTTATTCGAATCTATTATAGTCATATGTGAGTGTTGGCAAAGCTCTTCTAAAATTCACCTTTGAACTCAAGAATTAATATTCTGCTAGTAACGTGTTCAAAGAAAGTCAAATTATCTATGTTTACTGACAGTGTGAGTCAAGGTGAATTTAAAAATACAAAAACATGACATATCTAGTGACAGCGTAGTCCTGCATTTTACTGCCAGATGGGAACTTTATGAAGCAGTGAACATTTTAAATATCAAGTCCTCATTTATGCAAGTCATTTATAGTTTGCATTGAGAGAACTCCCATGGGATGACAGCATAAGGTGAAAAGTATGAGAACAGGTCAAGAAAATCAAGTCACTCCTCTAGCAAGCCCAGAAGAGAACTAAAGGTCGAGTCACTAACTATAAAACACTAATTGTAACTCTGGCAACCACCACAAGAAATTCAAATCACTTGACAGTGATATCTCCATAAATTACAATCACTTTAGGGAAGGGGGATAGTGTCAAGTCTCTTAAGTATCCAGTTGTAAGTTTTTTTGAAGCTGTAAAAGTAAGCCTTGGCCATGAATATGTCATATTTCACCAGATACTTGGCAGAAATCCCAGATATAAATGAGCAAAGGAAGCAACAAAGATGGAAGAACATAGTGGGAATGAGTGTCCGAGTGTTTATACTGAAACTAAAAGAGTTTTTTTTCTCTCTCTCTTTCTCTGTGTATTTAAGTTATTTTTGTAGCTTCTCAAATTTCTTCTGACTTAGGCCACTGATAATAACAAGAAAGTATCCCAAACACCAATGTATGAGAACTATTTCTTTGGCATCAGTTCTTTACTTCTATTATGTAGAAATTAAAAGCACACTGGAGTTCAGGCTGAATTACTTCCTACTTCAACTCAGTGGGCAAATGCTATTTTTCCATGGACGTTTAAGAGATAAAGATATAATATAAGATAAATAGAATACATCTCAATACTATCCAATGTATCATTTTTCTTTTTCTTTTCTTTTCTTTTCTTTTTTCTTTTTTTTGAGACAGAGCCTCAAGCTGTTGCCCAGGATAGAGTGCTGTGGCATCACAGCTCACAGCAACCTCCAACTCCTGGGCCCAGATGATTCTCTTGCCTCAGCCTCCCAAGTAGCTAGGACCACAGGTGCCCACCACAGCACCCGGCTATTTTTTGGTTGTAGTTGTCGTTGTTTGGCAGACCCGGGCTGGATTCGAACCTGCCAGCTCTTGGAGGCTGGCACCTTAGTGGTTTGAGCCACAGGCACCAAACCCAATGTATCATTTTTAAATTCATCTTTCTTGGTCTTGGATATTTCGATGTTCAGCCACAAATGGCATTGTGTTTTTGGCTTTCAGACAATCTCACCTCTAATCCTGGAGTATGTGAGTGAGGAAAAATAAAATAAAAACCCAAACTAAAGAATTACCTTTCAGGTGTCTTTTTAGTCTTGCTTATCTGGGTGCTCCTTTCCTTTTGATAGTACATGACCTGTCCCATCTCACAAACTTTGAAATCTGGTGTCACTTTATTTTTTGGTGGAGGGTGACAGAGTCTCACTTTGTCCCCTTCAGGTAGACTGCCATGGCGTCATAGCTCACAGCAATCCTAAACTCTTGGGCTCAAGTAATTCTCTTACCTCAGCCTACCCAGTAGCTTCAGGTACAGGCACCCACCACATGCTAAAAAATGTGGTGTACATGTGGACATAGAGAATGGAATGATAAAAAAATGGAGACTCAGTGGGGTGTGGGGATAGGAAGGGATGGATGATGAGAAATGACGTACCCTAAAAATACCCTAAAAGATACCCTAAAAGCCCTAACTTCACCACTATGTAATCTATGCATGTAACAAAATGGATTTATACTCTATAAATGTATACAAATATATATTTTTTTGTGCAGTTTTTGGCCGGGGCAGGGTTTGACCTGCCACCTCCGATATGTGGGGCCGGAGCCCTACTCCTTTAAGCCACAGGCACCGCCTTACAAATAATTTTTTATAAAGAAATAGGCCCTAATAATCTTAGCAAATGAGATAAGAGGAAGAGATGCAGATACAAGAGATGATTTTCAGTGAGCTGATTAGTAAAATGGGGATTAACATTGATGCTAATTCAATTCACGTGTAAAACCCCTCCTAACTCATGTACCTGGCATCCTCTAAGGACCAGAGTCTCCAGGGGACAAACTCAATAACTGAGAGAATTTCAACAGCCTCAGAATAAAAATCTTTAAAAAATGTAGATGGAGAGTGGCGCCTGTGGCTCAAAGGAGTAGGGCGCTGGCCTCATATGCCAGAGGTGACAGGTTGAAACCCAGCCCCGGCAAAAAACTGCAAAAAAAAAAAAAAATTAGATGGAAAACTAACTCTAAATATGTATTTTCATATAGAAGATCATATCATTCTTCCCAAAGTCCACGCCCAAATATTTTAAATCACATATGTCATATTCTTTATTTGCTAGGCTTTCTTTAACAAAATGTCAGTTCTCTGAGTTTGATGATTTTGTTCTTATGCATTTCCGTATTGGTGGAGCACAGCGTCATGTTTTACACACAATCTGGGATATATAAATGATTGCTGGAAACCAAATTCACACAGATGGATTTATACTCAGATAAATTTAGTGCAAGCTTAGTTTTATTTCTTTTGCCATTTATTTTTTTGCTGAACATAAAACTTTCTTCATAAAACTATTTTAACTTTATTCATTCATTTTGTTAATATACTAGACAAAATGACATGGTGTCTGTGTGGCTTTCATTCATGTAAGTAGCCTCATATATACATAGAAATATTTATTTGTCCTTCTGGTTTCATCACAAACATACAGAGAGTTTGGAAGTCATCATGCTCATCTTTAAAACAAGAGATTGCTAGACAAACTGAAAATTTATGACTTTTCTTGGGCTCATGAGGGAACTGAAGTCATAGGGCAAATTGCTACTCCCAAATCAAAAGACACAGGGACATCCAGAGAAAAGGCCAAAATCTCTTTACCTGGAGTAGTCACTGGAGCCATAAACTGGTAGGAACATGTAAATACTAACTTTGATGAATAACTAGGTTGAGTGTGGTTAGGTTGGGTATGGGTTAGCACAAGAGTGAGAATCTTCTGGGAGCCATCGTCTTAAGAAAACCTCCACATTGTGGGAATCATCTCAGGAATCCCCACCAGGCTTTAATAGTTAAATCCAAGAAAGATTCTGTCAGTGCCTGCCGTGGGCACCCTATCACGTGTGAATAAAAACAACTGGGACCACGGATTGAAGGTACAAATGCCTGCAAGAGGTGGGCTTCCCATTGAGTGCAGAGAGAGCCCCGAGCAATCACTGTCGTGACCTTTTATCGAAGCATTACACAACAGGTGTGGGGGGTCCATGTACTAGGATCACGTGCTTAATGATCACTATGTGCTCTTTCCCCACGGGCTCAACTCCCACCCTGCTGCACCATGAATGTTCAAAGTACAACCCCTCCTTGCTAACAAGCTACCGATCTTACCTTATTAACTGCGTGTAGCTGCCTGACAGCTTGTCTCTGGGCAGCCAAACATCTCCATGCCGGCTAGGAAACTGTCTCCCTACCAGCGCCTTCCTCAAGGACCAGTGACCACTTCCACAAGCTTGGTGCACGGTCTCCTACATCTCCCCCCATTTCCCGCCCAAGACATTCTTGTACGGGGTAAGGGAGAAACCCGCAGTTGTCTGTCTTGTCCGTTGTTTTCATCAGTAGCTCTCCTTCTAGCTAGGTAACAGAATCCTCCCGGCCAAACAATATGGAAATGGTTGATCAGGGCAGTTATACTGATCTTACATATTTTATCACCTAACTGTCTCGGGCTAACCGGTAGAATCCTTAATCAATGATGCTTCCATAGGAAGTATTAACCAATGCTCCAGGTTTTAATGTCAGGTGGGGAAAGGGTAGTGTCAATGAGCTCATACACTTTCCAAGCTGAAGTCTGGAGGAGCAGTAAATAAGTAAAATTCTCTCACCTTTGCTGATGCCAGTGCAACTCTTACCAGGAATGAGAAGTCTTCTGTTTTACCTTGTATCACCAAATCATTGCCTGCTATTCACCACTGAACTAGCTGCTTTGTTTACGATCTTGTTAGAGTCCAGAGGGTGCATGCTGAGCTCACCAGGGCCTAGAGAATGAGGGATTCCCTCAATGGTGGTACCCTGTATCAATCCTTCCTCTCTGAGCAGAAGCTCTAACTGCCTTTGGGAAAGGGGAGGCTGACCACTCCAAACTACTTCCTGCTGAAACTGGACAATGATGCGGGGGGAGCAGTTAGAGGTTCCTCAGAGGAGGTTGAGCCAGGTTTCACAGAGAAAGAAAATAACGATCTGTTTGAAATGCGCTTTGGTAGTTTGTATTTGCGAAATATACAGATCTTGTGGTCTTAATGTTTTCTAATTGTCCTTTTAATATCTTAGTAGTTAGAGGTGGACACAGCCTATAAATCCAAAACATTTTTAATGCACTCAAGAGAGTTATGCTAGAAACTTTAACTTCTTAGTAGGACCACACCATCAGTACCTAACACAATTTCTTTTAGCTACTAATTATGGTATCGTTTTCTTTTCTTTTCTTTTTTTTTTTTTTTTGAGACAGAGCCTCAAGCTGTCACCC
>CAUYRH010160994.1:0-17479 GCA_963574655.1 Perodicticus potto
GCTGTGACACCACGGCACTCTACCGAGGGTGACAAAGTGAAACTCTGTCTCTAAAAAAAATAAAATTAAATTAAAACTGTTTAAAAGAAAAAAGAAAAAGATAGGCGCAAATCCGGGTGGACAGGGAAAACCCATCACGCCCCCTGCAGCATCAGTGGGCATGTGCGGTGCTAGTCAGACTAATGTGACAGATAAAATTTGTTTGTGCCTCTGTGTTTATACCCACCTGGGAGATCCAATTCATCGTTTCCCACTTGCTGTCTGTTGGCAGCCGGTTTCCAGCAGAACGCGCTCTAGGCTTGCTGGTTAATGTCCCCTTTATAAGCTGAGACAGAGTTACATTCTTTCACTGTGTACCTACTTACCAATTGTCCTTTTTGTCTCTATTTGGTTTTGTAAATATGAATCTTCAGTCAGGCTCTCCTGAGAAGCTGAGAAGCAGCTACGGCACCTCTGTTAGATTTGCTTCTTAGATCAGATTACAGGTGCTAGGGAGCTCGGCCCGCCAGGTCAGGCTTCCTTCTGCTACTGCAACAACCCCCATGCTGGCTGGCGTGCTGACCTGCCCAGACAGATCTGTCCCGCCTCATCCCTGCACTAGAGCCTGGTCCTTGCCAGGGTGACAGGCCGGGCCCCACTGGAGTGATTGGTTTGGCTGTGGGCATGGTCAGCCCCCCTAAGCCTCTGCCGCCTGGTCCTTGCTCGTCTATCTGATGGTGAATGAGTTTGGTCTGTGCAGAGCTGGCATCCTGGGCCTGAAGGGGTAGCTGTGGTGGTGCCGTGTGCAGGAGGCCTGGGAGGGCGGGTCCAGCTGGACCCGGACCTGTCCTGTCTGCATGGGGGGTACATCCTAAGGCAGCCGCACATGGAAAACTCCATTCAACCCTGATGGACCCTGGGTCCTGGCAGCTGCCTTCAAAGGTGGGTACTCTGGGAACGCCCTGCGGGTGCCAAGGACTCAGTAATACAAGAAGCTGCTGTGGAGGCTGTGGCTCCCACTTTGCTTCTCTCCAGGGGGCTACCCAGAGGTCCCTGGGACTGGAGGTGAGGGCTGGGGAACAGCCTGTGTGCTATGAGCAACCCCTGCCCTATAGTGACTGCAGTTTCCTTGGCAGTGCCCTCACAGAGTGTGTTGGGACTTGGCCCTCAGGCTGGGACTCCCTGGTGTGGACTCAGCTCCAGCCATAGGACTGCTCAGCACGGAGAAGGGTCACGTGACGTGTCCTCCCACAGCAATGGGTGTCTCCTCCCAGTTCTCTGTCATCTCCCTTGGGCTGCTCCCGCCAGCCCAGAGGAAGGCAGCTGTCCTGCATGGTCCCTGGACCAACAGCTGGGAGCCTTTCATGTTGAGGATGGCCTGCCGGGCAGTGTGCCACAGCCCAGGGAGATTAGGGACCCTGCGCCCACTGGCCATGTCTTCCTGCCTGTCCCGGTCTGTTTGCCTTTATTTTATTTATTTGTTTATTTTGTTTGCCTTTTAATGTGGTCTGAGTACCCTGTGCTGCTTTTGCATCTTTGAAGGCGGTTTCAGTGCTGGGTGTGGTGGTTCACCCTGTCATGCCAGTACTCTGGGAGAGAGGATCCCTTGAGCTTAGAGCAAGAGTGAGACCCCATCGCTACTAAAAATAGAATAACTAGCCAGGCATTGTGGTTGGCGCCTGTAGTCCCAGCTACTCTGGAGGTTGAGGCAGGAGGATTGCTTGAGCCCAGGGCACTCTGTCCAGTGAGAGTCTGTCCCCCCCAAAATAAATAAAAATAATAAAAAATAAAGGCAGTTTTAGGATTTGGCTGCACTGATTTTGGTATAGTGATAGATACCCTGACCCCCACCAGTCCAGTTACCTTTGTGACTTTGATCCCCCACTAGAATAACCACAGCTGCCCAGGACTCACCAGGAGTGGCCCCTGAGCCCTGAGTCCTCATCTAGCCCTGGGTAGAGGGCATTCAGCCTGTCCTGGCTTGAATTGCCCCTACCCAGCTTCCTCCTCCCACTGGACCCAGAGCCCTCCCATGGCCCCCCACCCCTCTCCCTTCTACTTGGGTTCACCTTTCCCTCCAGTGCCCAGGCTCCTGCCTGCCTGCCTCCCTCCCTTGGACGGGCCTGCTGCCCTGTGTCCGTAGGAAAGCTTGTGTGGGGTTGTCACATGCCTGACTTGGGTCCCTTCCACCTCCAGCAGCCCCACACTCCTGGCACCAGGCCGTGGGACAGATGCCAGTTCTCTTGTCACAGGAGTGAGAGGCTGTGTGTTGGGAAGCATGCCCTGGGCTGTCTCCTTGTCTGCCCTGCTGATTGCGCCTGTGCTGAGGCGCTGAGCTAAGGTGGGCGGGCGGCTGCACCAGGGTGTGTTTGTTTAATGACATTGGTGCTTCAAGCAGGCTTCCTGTTTCCCTTTAAACATGGCTGCTTTAATTCCTAGCGCTGCTCCCAGGGAGCAGCTGGCTTTAGTCTGGGGTCCTCAGAGACCTTCGTGTGACGCGTGTTCTGGGACCTTCTGAGTGGGGCCTGCCACAGTGCTGCGGTCCTTGGCATCACAAGATCTCAGCCTCCTGCTGTGTGAAGGAAGCGCCAAGGCATCTTGGTGGGGCCGTAGGATCCAGGCCAGGCAGTCATGTCTCTCAGGAATCTGCTTTGTGACATTGCTTGTTTTTTGTGTGTGTATTTGTTTTGTTTTAGAGACAGGGTTTCGGTCTGTCACCAAGCTGGAGTGCAGTGGTGTGATCACAGCTCACATGCAACCTCAAACTCTGTCTCAAGGCTCCTTCCACCCCAGCCTTGATGTAGCTGGGACTACAGGTGCCTGGCATGGTGCCTGGGTAATTTAAAAAAAAAAGTTTTGTGGGCCAGGCACGGTGGCTCATGCCTCCAATTCCAGCACTTGGGAGGTCAAGGTGGGTGGATTGCCTGAACTCATGAGTTGGAGACCAGCCTGAGCAAGACTGAGACCCTGTCTCTAAAAAATAGCCGGGTATCGTGTGCACCTGTAGTCCCAGCCTCGGGGGAGTCTGAGGAAAGAGAATTGTTTAAGCTTAAGAGTTCGAGGTTGCTGTGAGCTATGACTCCATAGCACTCTACCGAGGGCGACATAGTGAGACTCTGTCTCAAAAAAAAAAAAAAAGAAAAATTGGGGGGATGGCGCCTGTGGCTCAGTGAGTAGTGTGCCGGCCCCATATACCTAGGGTGGTGGGTTCAAACCCAGCCCTGGCCAAACTGCAACAAAAGGTGGCTAGGCGTTGTGGCAGTCACCTGTAGTCCCAGCTACTCAGGAGGCTGAGGCAAGAGAATCGCCTAAGCCCAGGAGTTGGAGGTTGCTGTGAGCTGTGATGCCACAGCACTCTACCCAGGGTGATAAAGTGAGACTCTGTCTCTAAAAAAAAAAAAAAAATTATTAAAAATGGGGTCTCAATTGGCTCGGCGCCTGTAGATCAAGTATCTAAGGCGCCAGCCACATACACCAGAGCTGGTAGGTTTGAATCCAGCCTGGGACTGCCAAACAACAATGACAACTACAACCAAAAAATAGCTGGGCATTGTGGCGGGAGCCTGTAGTCCCAGCTAGTTAGGAGGCTGAGGCAAGAGAATCACTTAGGCCCAGGAGTTGGAGGTTGCTGTGAGCTGTATGACGCTACGGCACTCTTATCGAGGGCAATAAAGTGAGACTCTGTTTCAAAAAAAAAGGGGTCTCACTGTGTTGACCAGGCTGGTCTCAAACTCCTGGGCTGAAGCAATCCTGCCTGATCCTCCAGTGAAATTGCTTCTTTTTATACAGCCAGGTCCTGCCCACCTATGACAGCCTGGACGAGCCGTCAGTGAAAACCATGAGTTCCATATTTGCTTCCTCCCTCAACGTGGTCACCACCTTTTACGTCATGGTAGGGCCCTTTGCACCCTGGAGCTCCTGTTTCACATCAGCACCAGGTGTTAGGAGGCTGCCTCCCTCTAACTTCCTGCAGACCCAGGCGCAGTCTTATAACCTCTGCTGAGTGGGTGAGGGTTAGGGCTAGAGTCCGAGGGCCCAGGAACTTCAGTAGCAGGGCTATGCTTGGCTTTAACTGAGCGGCCTTTTGTTAATTCACTGTGAACCTTGCGGAGACCTGGGAAAGTCAGACTGGCAGAGGGGACGATGCCCTCAGCCCACTCACACCTGCAGTCACTCTGCGTTTGGTAGACTTTCTTCTGGTCTTCTTGATGTTCCTATTTGTTGCCTTCGAATAAAACCATAAATGTTCTCGGATTACAGCCCCTGGCCCCACGCTGGGTCCCTGGAGTTCACTGATACCTGTGTCTGTCTTCGCAGAAGACCACAGTTCACCCCATGTCCCTAGTGGGTATTTTATTTTTATTTTTTGGCAACACATTCTCACTCTGTCATGTAGGTTGGAGTGCAGTGGTGTCATCACAGCTCACTGCAGCTTCTAACTCTTGGGCTCATGCGATCCTCCTGCCTGAGCCTCTCAGAGTGCCTGGCCCCTGCTCGGTTTTGGAAGCAGGTCAGGATTAGCCCCTCTGCAGGGCTTGGGGGACAGGCTGGGCTTCCTTTCTGCTCATGCGGCTCTGTGAGCCTACTTGCCTCTGGGGTCGGGCTCTCTGATTGTCAGAGCACTGTTGGTCTCCAGAGGCTGACTTAGACAGAGGTTCTGGGGCTCAGAGACACTCCTGAGATGGGCACTGCCGAGATCAGGACTTCTGTCCACTACATTGCTGTGTCTCATCCTCTGACAGGTGGGGTTTTTTGGTTACGTCAGCTTCACTGATGCCACCGCGGGCAACGTGCTGATGCACTTCCCTTCCAACCTGGTAACAGAGATGATCCGTGTGGGCTTCACGATGTCAGTGGCTGTGGGCTTCCCTATGATGATCCTGCCCTGCAGACAGGCCCTGAACACGCTGCTTTTCGAGCAGCAGGTGAGTCTCACGGCCTTTTCTTGCCATTGATGGCATTGTCTTCTATTGGCTTCTGCTCTGTATTTTTCTGGGCCATGGTAGAAGGAGGTTTTCCTAGTTAAAAGGAAAAGAAAGCTTCAATAAAAATGATGACTTTCAATAGGGATTTTACAACCCACTTTGGCGAAAGCCCCAGAGCCCAAGGGGCATGCAGGCAACTTTGCCAGGCCCCATGTCCTCATGGGTTCAGCTCGCCTCCTCTGCCTCCCCAGCTACACTGTTCTCCTCTCAACTCAGGGAGGTAGCAGGAGACTGGGGATTTGCCCCAGAGTAGTCCTGGGGAGGGCGGGAGTGTGGGAACATGGGGGAAGCAGACTGGTCATAGGAGGATAGGCACAGGGGAGGCCGGGGGAGGGATCCCTGTATGAGTCTCTTTGCTTTTGTGTAACTGAAGATTTTAATAATGTAGCATACGATCTTGAGCCACAGAGAAGCTATTTCATGGCAGGCAAGGTGGTGTGTGCCTCTAGTCCCATCTCTTGAGCCCAGGAGTTCCAGGGCATCCTGGGCAACATACTGAGACCCCATCTTAAGAAAAAATAAAAATAAAGAGAGGCTGAGCTTTATACATGGTAATGTATCTAGGCAAGGTAGCTGCTTAGACCTTTATAGAAAGTTTTTAAATATTAGGGGTTGAAACCATAACGCTCTCCTGGTCCTTTCTGTGGTGCTGGGACAGTGCTCTGATGCTGTCCCTGCTGGAGAAGGTTGAGTTCCTGCCTGGGGCGCTGGGGGGCTCTGCCCAGTCTAGGCCTCTCCCTGCCTCCCAGGGATGCATTCACCGCCTCAGGAGCCTCAGATGGCCAGCTACTGTTCTACAGTCTGAGAACCTTGAGCCTGGCAGCTAGGAGTGCAGGTTCCCCTGGAACTGTCTAAGGGGGTTTCATTCTACCCAGAGAATCCGGGGAGAATTAGCAGACTTTAGGGCGCCTGGAGAACCCTGGCCCAGGGCTCGCTGTCCACAAGGCTGGGCAAGTGGCTTCCATATTACAGCAGCTCTTGTCTGCCCCTGTAGACTCCACTTGGATGATGCCTCCAGTTTCTCGGCAGAGGTGCCCTCTCTGCCGAACTCGTGCTCTGGTCTGCTCCCTGGTAGCATTCAGGCAGCTGGGTGCTGAGCGATGTAGGATTTAGGGCTTTGTGCCCAAGTGCAAAGTCACAGTACACTCATTTGGCTATGGAGTCCTCCAGAGGCTCCCTGGCCTGGTCTGTGCCCCAGGTTGTGAAGTCCTGTGCTCACTGTGTGAGGCAGACACATATCTCATATTTAAACAGTGCTCTTGGTGGCACCCATAGCTCAGTAGGTAGGGCACTGGCCACATACACTGAGGATGGTGGGTTCAAACAGGGCCACTAAAACAACAATGACAACTGCAACAACAACAAAATAGTTGGGTGTTATGGCAGGTGCCTGTAGTCCCAGGAGGCTGAGGCAAGAGAATTGCTTAAGCCCAAGAGTTTGAGTTTGTTGTGAGCTGTGACGCCACGGCACTCTACCCAGGGCAACAGCTTGAGACTCTGTCTCAAAAAATAAATAAACAAACAGTGCTCCTATTTCCGTACATAAGGGCATTTCTATCTTATTTATTTTTTAGACAGAGTCTAACTTTGTCACCTGTGAGGGCTATGACATCATAGCTCACAGTAACCTCAAACTCTTGAGTTTGAATGATCCTCCTGCCTCAGCCTCCCAAGTAGCTGAGGTTAGAGGCACCTACTACAATGCCAGGCTAGTTTTTCTAGTTTTTTTTGAGACAGAGCCTCAAGCTGTCACCCTGGGTAGAGTGCCGTGGCATCACAGCTCACAGCAACCTCCAATTCCTGGGCTTAAGTGAGTCTCCTGCCTCTGCCTCCCAAGTAGCTGGGACCACAGGCGCCCGCCACAACGCCCGAACATTTTTTTTTTTTTTTGGTTGCAGCCACCTTGTTGTTTGGCGGGCCCGGGCTGGATTCGAACCCGCCTGCTCAGGTGTACGTGGCTGGTGCCTTAGCCCATTGAGCCACAGGCGCTGAGCAGTTTTTCTAGTTTTATAGATGGGGTCTCACTCATGCTCAGGCTGTTCTCAAACTCCTAAGTGCAAGCAATCCACCTGCTTTGGCCTCCCACAGTGCTGGGATTATAGGTGCAAGCCACTGCGCCTGCTATCTTTTTTTTTTTTTTTAAATCAAAGAATCAATAGGGGTGGGAGCAGTGGCTCACACCTATAATCACAGCACTCTGGGAAGCCGAGGCAAGTTCGCTTGAGTTTACAAGTTTGAGACCAGCCTGAGCAACAGCGAGACCCCATTTCTAAAACTAGAAAAACTAGCCTGGCATTTTGGTAGGAGCCTGTAGTCCCACCTACTTGGGAGGGACTCCACATCACAGCAGCTCTTGTCTGCCCCTGTAGAGTCCACTGGCATGATGCCTCCAGTTTCTCGGCAGAGGTGCCCTCTCTCCCGAACTCGTGCTCTGGTCTGCCCCCTGTTAGCAGACAGGGCAGACCAGAGGGTGGGAGGGAGGGTGAGGCAAGAGGATCATTTTGAGCCCAAGAGTTTGAGGTTGCTGTGAGCTATGATGCCACAGCACTCTACCATGGGCAAGAAAGTGAGACTCTGTCTCAAAAGAAAAAAAAAGGATCAGTAGTGATATTAAAGGACATGTTATATCAAATGAGAAAGTCCCCCTGCAGCTGTATTCTCTCTCCCTCTGTGCCTGTGTGCGTGCCATTGCCACACAGGTGCCCCGAGCCCACCTGCTCTGTGCCTCTGGCTTAGTGGTGCGTGTAGGCACCTATGTGTCCCGCATCCCTGTCCCTGCCCCTCACCCCTTCCTGGGGTCTGGCTGTTTCTGGTCCTTCATGCTTGACCTCTTGGGTTGGCTCTCGTGGCCTTCTCATGTGTCACATCCTCTTCCTTTGCCTGGGTCTGTCTCTCAGTGGACTGTGGCTCAGGCTTGGGTTAGGCCTGACGCCGTCTGCACCAGCTTGTGTCTAGGTTCTCACCCCTCCGTCTGTCCTGTGTGGACATCTCTTCTGAGAGCTGGGAACTTCAAGAGTACAGTTCTGGAAGGTTCTGCTCTTGTCAGCCTAGCCCAGGGGTAGTCGTCATAGTCCTCCCCGTGCATTGAATCACTTGAAGAGGGATGCTTCTGTCTATAGGGTGGGAAACAGAGGCACATATGTTGAGTGCACTGCGTAGGATGCAGTGGGGCTGGCTGAGTGGCAGGCAGGGGCAAGTGGGCAGTCTGGCCCCAGTGGGGTGTGCTGGGCCACACTGGGGCCCTTGGGCGGGTGGATTCAGACCATCTGTCCCGTCCTTCTGCATGTCACCTGGGGCAGTCCCTGCTACATCCTCACTGGTAGAACAGTAGAGCCGATCCTTCCTAGGGGTAAGATAGGCACTGCTGGTTTGGGCTGGCAGGGCCGCAGCATGTCTTTCTCCTTTTTTTCCTTCTTGGACTTCAAAGTTGCTTATTGCCCCAACACACATGCTGGAGATGGTGATAACATGCCATCTGTGTGAGGTCTGCCTGCACCTTGAGATCCAAAGGCCAGGAGAGGCCCACAGTCGTTGGCAGAGGTGGTGCCATGGGGTGTGTCTTGCTCCCGAAGCTTTGGGGAATGTGCTAAACCTCCCTCGTGTTGCTCTGAAGGGGAAACAGAGGGACTTTGGACTAGTGGTTCTAAACTAGGTTGTGAAATCCACGGTCCCTACTGTGGTGAAAAGCACACATGCCTCCCTGGCATTTTCTAGGTGTGAGTGGCAGATTCCCATTAAAGTTGCCTAGCCAAGGCTGGGCGTGGTAGCTCATGCCTATAATCCCAGCACTCTGGGAGGCCGAGGCAGGTGGATTGTCTTAAGCTTACAGGTTTGAGACCAGTCTGAGCCAGAGTGAGACCCTGTCTCTAAATATAGCCAGACATTGTGGTGGGTGCCTGTAGTCCCAGCTACTTGGGAGGCTGAGGCAAGAGAATCGCTTGAGCCCAAGAGTTTGAGGTTGCTGTGAGCTATGGTGCCATGGCACTCTACCAAGGGTGATACAGTGGGACTCTGTCTCAAAAAAAAAAAAAAAATTAAAAAGTTGCCCAGCCAGATGTGACTGTGCCAGTCATGGTTGCTTGGCAGGTGAGCACCCTCCCAGCCCCGTGCCGGGATTCCGCTGTTGTGCTGGGCAGAGCCTATGAGGCATTTCTTATAAAAGAGTAGAAGAAGAAAGTAGTTGTTTCAGAACTATTTTTGTTTTTATTTTTTTTGGGTGCAGCAAAAAGATGGCACCTTTGCAGCTGGCGGCTACATGCCTCCACTCCGGTTCAAAGCGCTTACCCTCGCAGTTGTGTTTGGAACCATGGTCGGTGGCATCCTGATCCCCAATGGTAAGGTGGGGGATGGCTCCCGAGACTGGAGACATCCCTTTTCTCTCTCTCTTTTTTTCTGCTGTTCCTGTTGCTACTCAGGGCCAGTGCCATCAGCATTCAGCTGAGACACCCAGAGTTTTGGGCCTCCTAAAAAGTTTAGACTCCCAGATCATTTTTTTCTTTGTCCTGAAGAGTAAAGCAGGGGATAAAATTGGGCAGTGTGTCAGGACAACACACACTTACTGATACCCAGGAAGGTGATCCGGTGGGGGGACGTAGGACTTAACGTCCACTCTTCTACTTTCTGACTTTGTTGCCATGTTACCAAGGGAAAAGTTGAGGGCTCTGAGTGAGGTTTAAGTTATCCATATGCACTGACTCCCGGCAGGTGGGCAGAGCTTTATTATCAGCAGATATCAAGGGAAACTTACACACACGCTTCCCAGGCAGTGTCCCAAGGCCTAGGTCTGGCAGCAAGGCTATACTCCACCAGCACAACCCAGGATCAGGTTTTACACATGGAGCTCACCACCCAAAGGCAGGAGGGGCAGCATGTGATCCTGTAGTGCAGAGCCACTGCCTGATTTAGGGAGGAAATTCCATGGTTGGACTCTTTAAAGATGAAGATGAACCACTAGGGCAGCCCTCACAGGATATGCAATTTGCTGTGTGCTCAGCCACGCAAAGGCTGTGGGCACAGAGGGAGCCTCTGCTCCCAGCTCGTGTGCAGTGGCCTTTGTCACCGTGCTGGCCACTCACCCAAGTTCCACTCCTGGCCAGAGCCCTTCACTGCTCACCCCTTCCTGTCCCTTTTTGCTCCTAGTGGAGACTGTCCTGGGCCTCACGGGCGCTACCATGGGAAGCCTTATTTGCTTCGTCTGCCCCGCTCTGATTCACAGGAGGACGCACAAGGGTGCCCTCTCCCCCCAGGTATGTGCTGTGCGGTGTGGGAGGAGGGGGCAGGTGAGTGAAGGCCTGGTCAGTGTGTTTTGCTGACAAATTTTATGGTTTTAGATGTGAAGCAAAGAAAGGGTGCTTGATCAGGCCGATTTGGGATGCCCAGGGTTCAAACTGGTGGCCACGTCGTTTCTGCCATCATCCTCCCGGGGGGCGGGAGGGGTTTCCCTGAGCTCCAGGCATGTCCAGAGAGGAGGTTGCTGGCATTCCTGCTTTTCTCTTTAATGGTGACACAGCTTCCTGCCACCTCCACCTTGTGTCAGTCCCTGCAGGTCGCTCCACAGCCTCTGTGCAGAGCTGCCCAGTTAGTTTTGGCAGCTCCGTGGTTTCAATGGTAGCAAAGTTCCATGGCCCCTGTTGCAGTGTACCCTGTCTCCAGTCTTCTGCTGTTATGGGGCTCTGTCCGTGCGTGCCAGGAGGCTTGGACATGGAGCCCATGCCGGGAGTGTGAGCACTTGGGATCTGTATCCCCACAGCAGGGGCCTTTCAGTCTTCGCTTTCGGCTTCCTTGATGTGAACATGAATGTATTCTCATGGGTTTAGAATGGCTTGTTTCTTTTCTGTGAACTGCCTGTGTTTTTGCTGACTCTTATGGAGTTGTTCAGCTTTTTCTTTTTTTTTTTCTTTTTTTTTGCAGTTTTTGACTGGGGCCAGGTTTGAAACTGCTACCTCCAGTATATGGGGCTGGCACCCTACTCTTTGAGCCACAGGCACCGCCGAGTTGTTTAGCTTTTTCATATCGAAGTATATTGGTGAATGTTTCATAAGTATGATATACATGCAAGTATCCTGAAGCATGTAATTTTTGTGTACATTGTGATGCAGTTGTGCAAAGTCAACCAGCCATGGAGCCACTGTCCAGTGCAGACAGAACATTCTAGCACCCAGAGCTCCCTTTGGGCACCTCAGGTCCCCCAGCCCAAAGTTCACTTCTGGTCTGTCTTCTGGCGAGTCAGCAACGGTTCTGCCTGTCTTCGTGTGGGCGTGAACGGAGTCTGCAGCACGGGTGGTGTGTGTGGCTCTGAGCCCACCCACGTCGCTGCACAGTACCGCCACTGATTCTCATTGCTGTGCAGCGTCGCGCTTCGTGAGTCTGCTGCAGTCTGCCCACCCCTGTGGGGCAGCACATTTCTGACTTGGTGTGCATGGTTTTGTGGGATGCATGCTTAGAAGGAGACCAGTCGGGTGGGGAGGTTCACGTTCTGGAAGGAGACCAGTCGGGGGTGGGGGGTTCGCGTTCTGGAAGGAGACCAGTCGGGTGGGGGGGTTCGGCATTGGCGGGTTCTGCCAGACTGTTTTTCAGTTCTCTGGTAGCACATGAGAGTGTGGGTGACTTGGCATCCGAGCCCCCTTTCAGATTCCAGCCCTCCAGTGGGGATCCGGGGGTGGGGCAGCACCTCATGTGCAGTCTTGGCTGGTCCGGCTCTAGAGCTCATGGGTGGATGGCCATATTTGCTCATGAGTGCCTATCATGTCTTGCCTGTTTGTTTGTTTTTCTATATTGGGTTGTCTCCTGTTGATTTGTTGGAGTCTTTAACAGAGTCTGGATATAAGTCCTTTTTCAGAAATATAGACTGCAAGTATTTTCTCTCTCTCCAGGCTGTCTTTTTCACTTTCTTAAGGATGTCTTGGCTCGGCGCCTGTGGCTCAACGGGCTAAGGCACCAGTCACGTACACCTGAGCTGGCGGGTTCGAATCCAGCCCGGCCCACCAAACAACAATGACGGCTGCAACCAAAAAATGGCCAGGCGTTGTTGCGGGTGCCTGCAGTCCCAGCTACTTGGGAGGCGGAGGCAGGAGACTCGCTTGAGCCCAGGAATTGGAGGTTGCTATGAGCTGTGACGCCAAGGCACTCTATCCAGGGTGACAGCTTGAGGCTCTGTCTAAAAAAAAAAAAAAAAAAAAAAAAAAAGGATGTCTTTGGAGGAATAGAAGCTCTTCATTTTCGTTTGGTCTAGTTTATCAGTTTCTTTTCCTTCATGGTTTGTGTGTCCTATTTAAGAAACGTTGGCTGGTGGCACCTGTGGCTTATTGGGTAGGGCGCCGGCCCCATATGCTGAGGGTGGCGGGTTCAAACCTGCCCCCCAGCCAAACTGCAACAACAACAAAAAAATAGCCGGGCATTGTGGTGGGCGCCTGTGATACCAGCTACTCGGGAGGCTGAGGCAAGAGAATTGCCTAAGCCCAAGAGCTGGTTGCTGTGAGCTGTGATGCCACAGCGTTTTACTGAGGGCCACAAAGTGAGACTCTGTCCCTAAAAAAATAAATAAATAAATAAGAAAAAAAAAGTTCATTCTTTTTTCCTCTCTTAGCTTGTTGGTATGTTTCTATTCTTCTAATGTTAGAGAATGTATAATAAGTAGACACATGTGGTATAATATGGTGTGTATATGGTATAGTATGTAATGTGCAGTACTTTTTTTTTTTTGAGATGAGTCTCTAGTTGTCGCCCTGGGTAGGGTGCCATGGCATTGTAGCTCACAGCAACCTCCAACTCTTGGGCTCAAATGATCTTCTTGCCTCAGTTTTTTTTCTATTTTTAGTAGAGACAGGGTCTCACTTTTTGCTCAGGCTGGTTTTGAACTCCTGGGCTCAGGCAATCCACCCTCCTTGGCTTCCCAGAGTGCTAGGACTGGACTGGGCCTAATGTTTAGTAATTATAATGTTGAAGTTGGCAATT
Source organism: Perodicticus potto (assembly GCA_963574655.1). Lineage (NCBI taxonomy): Eukaryota > Metazoa > Chordata > Mammalia > Primates > Lorisidae > Perodicticus > Perodicticus potto. Next base: position 12,918 of record CAUYRH010160994.1, read on the forward strand.
GATAGGAATCCTTGACATACATTGGAATCAACTGTAAATTAGGAGTTTTTTTAACTGGTTCCCAGACAAAGCAAAGCTTCCATAATATATTAACTCCTCTTACCCCCCCCCCTCTGGTCTTTGAGGCTGCTGTTCTTGTGTATTTTAATTCTGCAGGTAGTTACTGTTTCACATAGTCAGTATTGATGTGTTTTGACCCTTGGCGGCTTCCTGGTTTCTGTCATTTGGCCCTGTCTTCCAGCGTGCTTGGTGCTCTGCAGACACTAGGTTTGAGACAGTGGGGCTGCTGGACGGTGCTTTCTTGCACCCCTTGCATGAGGACAGGCGGAAGGCTCTTTGGGCACAGCCCTTCTGGTTCTCAACTGGACACTGTCATCCTAGATGGCCAGTCTCTCTGCTTGGTGTTCATCCTCTTGCCAGCTTCTCTCTGCTTGGTTCTCTGAACAGCTGGTAGCTGGACCGTGCCCCGGGGGAGAAGTGCACATGGAATGTGGGGCACCTTCTCTGAGGCTTCCTTCCCTCCTCCAAGCTCTGATTACTGGGGAGCCCTTGCCCCTAATCTGCAGGGCCCACTCTAATCGCCCTCTGTGCCTGAGTGCTTCCCTCTGCTCTCTGGAATCTTGGCTCTTCATGTCCAAGTTGCGGCGGTTCTTCAGTAATGTCTATGGTTGGGTGATCTTGATGTTTATCCAGCTTTTGTAATTGAGTGGGACCACCAGTTAGGTACTAGCTCCTCTCCCATAGCTTGAGGCAGCAGTTCCCCCCATGCCTTCTAGGAGCTCCGAGGGCATAAGGAGCGTGGCTACTGCCCGGCATGCTTCCCACTGCCAAGTCCCAGCTTGTTAGGCTTTTTTTTAAGGGGAAAAGAAGGTGACAGTTGGAAAGACCTTCCCCACGCCAGTATTCTTTAGGAAATTCCTTCTCATTTTTCTAGTACTTCCATGACCTCATTTTCTTGATTTAGACCTTTGCACCATTTGTGTTTTATTTTGGGGTAAGAAGAAAAGTAGTGTCCTGAGTTTTTTCCTAGATGGTTCTGCAGTTGCCACATGCTCTTTATGAAATAGCCCCTTGCTGATGTGGCGTGTTGCTGCTGTCGTGTATTAAACTCTTGTGCCTCTCAGGCCTGCCCTGGCACTCGCATTTTAACTTGCTGGCTGGTTTGTCCTTCTGGGCTGTTTTAATCACTACGGCTTGTAATAGTGCTTATGCACTAATAGTGCAACTGCATTATGGCTTGTTGCTCTTTAAAATTTTAATTCTAACCCTTCCTCTTTGCTCTTATGAATAAATTTTCTGGGTATTCTGTTTTTCTTTTTTTTTTGAGACAGAGTCTCACTGTGTTGCCCTGGTAGAGTGCTGTGAAGTCATACCCCATAGTAACCTCAAACTCCTGGGCTCAAGTGCTCCATTTACTTCAGTCTCCTGGGTAGCTGGGACTACAGGTGCCTGCCACAACACTCTCCTAGTTTTTGTATTTTTATTGGACATGGGATCTCAGTCTTGCTGAGCCTAGTCTCAAACTCCTGAGCTTAAGCAATCCTCTTGCAGTGGAGTACAGGCATAGGGGACACCCAAGGCTGGTCAGCAGAGGCAGCTCCCAGGCACCCAGGGGCAGCAGCATGAAGAGCCTGTTTCTCTGGGAAGGCATACTTAGGTGAATACGTGCCGAGGCTCACAGAGGGCTCTGGTGAGGCCATCGGCCTATAGTCAGAGGTATGCCTCAAGGTCCACAGAGGCTTGGGGTACATGCGAGTGGGGCTTCTGGACACTGACCCTAAGTGTGTGTCCTATCACTAAAGTGTAGAACTTGCCTTGTGTGTCCTCTTGAGATAACGTGAGATATGATTTTTCTTCCCACCTGGGTGCTCTTCTTTGTTTTGACTCAGGGACCCCTCAAAGATCTGGAGGCCATGGTCACTCCTTGGGGCGGTGCTCCAGCTGCTGCATGACCTCTGTCCCTCAGTGAAGCCCCAGGATTCTCCTGGCCTGGGCTGAGACACACAGTGGCTTGGTGTGCCTCCTCCCACGGGCTCTGTGGCTGTGTTAAGGTGATTCACTGCCAAAGTCAGAAAGTCATGGGTGCCCTGAGGTCGGGGGTGTTGTGGGATCAGGTGTCTGGCATGGCGGATCCCATTTCTCCACCTGCCTCAAAGGCAGTTCTGCCTGTGGGCTGCTGTTCCAACAGGTGCTGGGGATGGGCAGGCTTCACCCCAGCCATGCACCTGCACCCCAGATGGGCTCCCCAGGGTCCCAAACCCATCCAGGCTGACTGCGAGAGTGCAGAACTGGATGTGCTTCAGTATTCAGGAGATGTGAGAACAGGCGATCACTGCCCTACGTTCCTGCGTTCGTTCCACAGCCCCGCACACTCTGCACAGAGTGGCAACTCGGGACCCCTGGCCCCTCATCTGTCCTCACACACTATGGCGCCTGCACATGGTAATCTGTGCTGCTCCAAATGCTTGGCCACCTGGGGCATCTGCTGCCCTTGAAGCCAGGTTCCCCCAGGCTCTAGTGCACTTTCATACCCCTAGCATGGGCTTGCAGACCGGGACTCAGTGCCTGGGTGAGTGTGGGACTGGTGGGGCCCCGGCACTGTCACAGATGCCTGTGCCACTTCCTTGGCCCCCACAGTCCCCTCAAGCTGGGGTGGCTCTGGCTTTCCTGTCTGGGGTTTTCATGGGCCGTGGTGTTCCCTCAGAGGAATGGCTGAGGGTATAAACCCTGATGTCTGCTCAGTTATGGGGGCTCCACTGGGCAGGCAGCTGCTCATGCTAGGGCTCTGGTTAGCACAGAGGCCCTATGGCCTGGGGCAGGTGTGTAAGGCTGAGTGGAGGTCTTGGGAAAGAGGGGGGAGACTTGCAGCCAGGTGGGGTGTGTTCAGGGTCACTGTTGTCAGTGCTCAGGGCTGCTATGCTGCTGTGGAGTGTGAGCCCAAGGGAGGTTCTGTCCAAGGACTCGGGTGCCACAGGTGGGAGGCAGCAGCAGGCACGCACGTGGTGTGAGCAGAGCTGGGCTTGTTTTCTGCCGGCCTGGTCTGGGTCTGAGTGTGTTCCCCAGCCTGTCCCTTCTGCTGCTGCTGTGCAGGCCCCGCTTTGTGACTTGCATTTATGTTTTGCTACAGCACATTTCAAGACCTTTTTGGACTCTGAGGCAAGTTGGTTGCCCAGGCGTCTTCTGGTTCGGCTGTCCCTAAGGGGTCTTTCTGCCACACTTCATCCTGACCTGTCACCCAGATTCCTACTGGGGCTGTGTGGTTTAGTATCCTTTCTCCGTCAACTGCTTTCTGCCCTTGCCTTTTTTTTTTTTTTTTTTTAGAGACAGAGTCTTACTGTGCCCTGGATGGAGTGCTATGGCCTCAGCCTAGCTTGCAGCAACCTTGAACTCCTGGGCTCAAGCAATCTTCTTTCCTCAGTGTCCCAAGTAGCTGGGACTGTAGGCTGTTTTTTAGAGATGGGGGTCTCGCTCTTGCTCAGGCTGCTCTCAAACTCCTGAGGTCAAGCAATCCACCTGCCTCGGCTTCCCAGAGTGCTGGGATTATAGACGTGAGCTACCATGCCCAGCTTTCTGCCCTTTCTGAGAGCACTTGTGTAGTTTCTGAGTAGGTGAGGCTGGGGGCCTTTTTGGGCTATCTCCTGGTGTTGACAAACTTAATGTTTTTTTATTTTGCATGTGATTTTTATTTTTTAAGCTGAGAAAGCTGAGGGTTGAAATAAACCATTCACAGTCATGGATGACTTTGTTAGTCTCCATGGAAATGCTAAATAAGGTCTCTGTTGAAAATAACATGACATAAAAAAAAGAAAAAGAAAAAAAAAAAAAGAAAATAACATGACATAAAATGACCAACCACAGAGTTTTAGAGATGTCTGAGTAGGGCTTGGAAGGGGCTCTTGAGCCCTCCTGCCACCTGTTCCCTTTGTTCTGAACACTCTTCCTCCTAACCTGCCGGGGACACTGGAGCAGAAGCGTGTTCTTGGTTGCATCTGAGTATTCTTAGCGGGGTCTTCCTGTTATCTGTTGGTGTCTCAGGAAGTCCAAGGAGGGAGATAATTTTTTGGTTGCTTCTCAGCAAGGTCATTTCTGCCATGGGCTGGAGAAGCACAAGGTGCATTTAGGTGCCTGCAGATGGACCTATATAGGCAAAAAGCCTATATGTACCTTTAAACAGATTCATTCTGTGAGAACAGGTTTGAAGTTTTTAGTGAGCTGGGAAGGAGAGACTGGGATAGAACTCCATTTTGATCTTAGGCCTGCTTACGCAGAAGGTAATACTTCGGTGAACAAAGGCTTGGTCCTGGGGGCAGGGCTTGCAGGCAAGTCTCCTGTATATCTTAGGAATCTCCACCACTCTAGAGAAGGAATAACCACCTCCGGATGGTCTGTTAAGGGTCTAGCATTCAAGCAGCTTATTCTCCCAGAGTTTGCTTTGTGGCTTAGACTTAATTTTAGATGTAATGATAGTAAAAGATGGTAGTTAATGGAGTATTATGTTAGTTGATCCATAAACAGGTGGGCACCAGGCCGATGGTGGCCTGGTCATGAGGTGGTCGGGCTGA
>CAUYRH010160995.1:0-23360 GCA_963574655.1 Perodicticus potto
CTATCAAATGCTCTCCTGGAAGTGGTTGATATCATCAGTTGTGGATATTAGAAAATAATTATGGGTCAGGAGAAAACTTCTAAATACGGATCAAAAATGTTTTCACATAGTAAATGAGAAAATATCATGAATGTTATATCAATCAGGTTGATAAAAATATCTCCGATTATATGTGAAGCCTGCACACTGTACCCCATCACTGAATTATTGTACACAGCTATAGCTCAATAAAAAATAATAAAAATAATAATAAAAAAAGAAAAAAAGAAAAAAGAAAATAATTATAAGATGAAAGATGGTTACAGAAAACCATTCAGTGTGAGTTGTATTTTGGTGTGGTAGTAGTAAGAACTGTTGATGTATCCTGTAAAGGTAAGGCACTATAAATATACTTAGTACATAGGTTAAATTATATCTTACTACTCAGGATACATTTTAAAGAGAATACAAACGAAGACATGAAAATGATTTGAGAAGTAATACTGAGCTAAGGTTACCTTGCCCATCTCTTAATTTTCATAATTTTTTTTTTTTTTTTTTTTTAGTTTATGAAGTATCTCACTTGTTTTGAAACTCAGACCATTTGCTTTCTGGGAGTGCTTAAAAATAATGGAGCTCTAATAAAACAGTCCATTAAAACTTATTTTTCACTGAGCAGTTTTGAATATACAGCAGACTTTATTCAGTTGGACGAATAAAGATGGTTTCTATTAAATTAGTCTAAACAGCTTAAAATTTACTAACAGCCTCAAATTTATTTGGACCACTAAGCTGATAGATAATTTTATAGATTAAATAGCATAGTGCAATAGTGCAATACATTTCCTCATCTTTAATTCTTGTCGAAATGTTTTCATCCTCTAAACTTTTCTTTTCCCTATCTTATTTTCCAAAATGCAATTAGCAAAGAACTACTGTTTTTTCTAATTTTATTGTGTATATCAGCTTACTTAATTCCAGTGTCTTTACCGAATTCAGTTCCTGGTGCATCTTGTATTTAAAAGTTACGGGAGAACTTAGGTGAATAAAATAGGCGTCTACTCCATACCAATAACTGAAGAATTATCACCCTGCAGCTGACTTTACCAGAGTTAGTTGTAACCACCCATAATATTTAGTAGTAAAACAAAAGCATTAGAAACAGGAGTCTGAGACACAAAATTTAATTTGAGAAAACATTTTTTCCCTTAAATTTAATATGTAAAATTAAGCAGTAAATTATAAAACATCAGGAAATACAAATTGCGTGTGTGTGTTTTTTGTGTCCTTTATTTCATAGAAAAGATCATATGGAAAATTGGAGATGATAACATGGAACCCTTCCTCATTTCAATTAAAAGATACAGTCACGTGCAAGAAATAAACAGCTTCAGTGGCAATTTCTTTCACTATTCCATATTTCACAATTCAGAACCTGGAAAGTTTGGCCAGAGGCCCTGGTTTAGCTCTACATTTTTGGTTTTCACATGAGAATTAAAAAAAAAAAATCCTTCTGCCTACCTGTCATCACAGCACACAAAATCTCTGTGTTTTACGGAATATCTGAATATTCAGCATAACATCTAGATGACCACTGTTAATTTGTTTCTAGAATGTTGAACTTACTATTGTTAATACACTTCAAAGGCCAGTTGAGGAGAATACAGAGTTTCTCTACATATACTAAATTTCCTTCTGGAATTAATCAGATGATAATATTATCATGTAGAAGAACTTGATACAATGCCCTGGCCTCAGTGCTGGGAATAATTTTCCTGTTGAGCATCCCTTTTGTCTTAAGAATTTTATAAAATCTGTAACCAATAATATTTCCCTCTTCACACTGGCTAACAGAAAGCACAATGAAAATTTGTGCCCAATAGAAAACGTATAAAAGACTTGAGAATATGTTTGTTTGTTCATTTATCTTCATGAATCTATCATGCTTTCTTGATATTTTGGCTGATTATTTTTAAAACTATTTTTAAATTTATGTATTTTCAATGAATTTCATTGTGATTTAAGCTATCTTTAATCACTTTTCTCATAAGGAAAAGAAAATTATAAAAGTAGCTTTTAATTTTTTAAATGTATTTTGCAGGTTCCAAATTTACAGTGGCCCCCTTTCAGAATTAAAATTGTGTGTAAACTCAGAATGGAATCTGGTCTTTCAATGCAGGTGCTTCTTCAAATGTGGACATCACCTTTTGTGACCGTTGAGAATGTATTGTGAGTGTGGAGGGTATTTCTGGTCACTGTGGAACTCTGTGTCTACTCTGAGCCAGAGAGCCTGATTATCTTCTAGAAGAGAGAAACCTAAAAGAATGGAGAATTAGTGTGCTACCCCTTCCTTTTTATTTGTAGAACAATCCCAAACTAGAAAACAAAAAGTACCTGGTAGCTCCTATGTCAGTGCAAACTCAAATGCATAAAGAACGGTATCGTCAGCTCCAATGAGGGACCAGCTCACAGAAGCACTGATGAGCTATGGCTGAGAGTAAAGAGGAGCTTACAAAAGAGAATCATCTGGGCAGCGCCTGTGGCTCAAAGGAGTAGGGCACTGGCCACATATGCCGGAGGTGGAGGGTTCAAACCCAGCCCTGACCAAAAATTGCAAAAAAAAAAAAAAAAAAAGAAAAGAATCACCTAAACCCAAGAGCTGGAGTTTGCTGTGAGCTGTGACGCCACAGCACTGTACCAAGGGTAAAAAACTGAGACCCTGTCTCAAAAAAAAAAAAATAATAATAAAATAAAAATAATAAAAAATGAAAAAAAGAGGAGCTTACAAAGAGAAATATCTTTGTGTGAAAATATTTCTTTCCTAGATATTTGAAGTTAAAATGATAGAGGAGAGAAATGAGCAAGTCATTATCAAACTTTTTGGGATCAAACATAGGACTACACTTTCTTGTTCAATAAAGTACCTCTCTTTGGCAGGGGGAGAAAAACGCATTTAAGGAATTCTTATGTCACAAGAACCTAGCTCCTTAGTTACATTGCTTGGAAAGTGGGGGGCTGTGAGTGGTTAACAAAACAGGGTAGAGGGAGTTTGGACATTGGAAATATTAATAAAAGAAAAATAAAAGATCTTTGGTGTCCCTGTCACTAAGTTTACATTGACATTTAGAAAGACACAAATGTGCTGTAGGAACAAAGTTCTGGATTTTTATTTTATTTTATTTTATTTTATTTTATTTTATTTTATTTTATTTTATTTTACTGAAATCAAACTAATATGAGGTAATATAGTTTTATCTATTGCAACTCCAGTTGATTTTTTTTAATTTTATTTAATTGATTGGCTATTTCCTTATTTTAAAAGAAAACTTACCTGTACATGTTAAAGTTTTCTTATTTAACAAAAGTAAATTTTCACAATTAAGTTTTCCCACCAGCCAGGCCTGTCAAGTTATGAAGGTATTTTTTTTGTGAGACAGAGTCTAACTATGCCACCCTCTGTAGAGTGCTGTAATGTCACAGCTCAAAGCCACCTCCCACTCTTGGCCTTAAGGGATTCTCCTGCCTCAGCCTCCCAAGCAGCTGGTACTACAGGCGTCCGCCACAACACCAAGCTATTTTTTGGTTGCAGTTGTCATTGTTGTTTAGCAGGCCCAGGCTGGGTTCGAACACACCTGCCTCAGTGTATGAGGCCAGCACCCTAACCACTAAGAGTGGTTAGCAAAGAGTGTTGAACCTGAAGGTATTTTTTTAAGTTATTCAATATTCGATTAATAAATAGTGTACTATGTAGTAATGAGTGATGTCCTCAAACTTAAGACATGAATTACCTGCCAATCAGGAGGGATTAGAAAGAAACCGGTTTAGTAGTTTCAATTCATTTTAGGTGACTAATCACATGACTTAAAAATCCTCTGTTAAAGCAGGAAATAGTAGCCATGCTCATAAAAGGAATATGCTGAAGATAGTTTAAATTGCATAATATCCACGTATATGAGATACATCGGAGGCTTTTTCTAATCCAAATATTGAATATTAGAGTAACACTTTAACTGTGGTTCTGAAATTGTGTATTAATGATGTCGATATCACCTTCAAAATAGATTTTGAATTCATTTTTCCATTTTAAGTAAGTTAACTTACGGATACGGATATTCTACCAACTCTCCCCTAAGTTGGTAGAATAAGGAAATGTTGCTTTTCTTTCTCCCATTTAGTAACCAATAGTAACTTTTTGTGGAAAGAAATTTGTCACGTCTCCTTAAACCTTGAACACATCATTCTAAAAGTTTTCCAACACTTTAATGTTTGAAGAAAACTAAAGTTTTATTCATGGAATAGAGCTTTTATGTCATGCAGAGATATAAAATGTTTTGATAGCACCTGTTCTCCCTATTTTATAACTGAAATAAACTCTACTTTGCTATAAAGCCACCGAAAATGTTAACTGGATAATAACTTTACTTCTAAATATCACAACCATGAAAAAAGTAGTAATTTTGCATTTACAACTTATAGTATAAAAATGAAATAATTAAAATATCAGATATGTAAGAATGCCTTGTTTGAAGATAAAAAATTTTAGGCATTATTTTGCAAGGAACTTGTAAGTAGTAATGTATGAGAATACAGCCTTGCATAAAAGTGGGAGAATTTGATGCTATAGTTATACAGATTAGACAACTAGAATACGAATTTTACAAAGATATAGTAAAGTATTCTAAGCCTGATTTTTATTTTAGTTTCAGTTTATATGGAAGAACACGTATCACAAAATAAGTGTGAAGTTCCAGGCAGACAGTTTGAGATCTAATCCTTTATCCACCACTAAGCTTCTGCCTCTGACTGCAGTCTTATTTTAGGGCTGTTTTAGATATTAGGAAATGTAACGGTGTCTCTGGCAGTATATGCTCAACAACTACCAGTTTCCTGACCATTCTGTGTCAACAATTTACTACTGAAGGAGCTGTGGGACTTCTAGTCTATAATCTGCTCTCCAATAAAACCAATGCTCAGACTTGCCTTTGGTTTTGAACATACAGAAGCTCTTAAATGTTCATTAAATTTTGCCACCCCACTCATTTTTCAATTGGAAATTTTACGTGAATAACATACATATGACATATTATATGTAAACGTGCTAAATTCACAACATAAAATGTTTTAGTAGTCAGGTGAGAGCGAGACGTAGCTACTCCTAGGGACCCAGTGTGGGGAGTGAGGATTGGATTCTAAATTAAGGATTCAGTCCCAGCCATTCATAGGAGGTGACAGGGAAATGAGCAGTGAGAAGCTGTGATGCCGGAAAGGTAAGGCAGCAATCAGGGTGGGCTATTAAGCTGGCTATTTAGTGGAATGTAGACAATAGTCCAAGCCGTAACACCGAAAATGTCAAAAACACAAGCCTCCCAACAGGTAGCCAGGGTCTGAAACCGAACTATGAAGTGAGAGTATTTGTATCGTTTCACTGAGTGGTCAGTAGTTGAAGCTTTCTCATTAGGGAACGTCAGCTTGCAAACACGCCCACCGTCCTGATGGAGGTCAGGCTACCACAGGTGGAGTGCTGAGGGGGCTATTGGTGCAACCTTGACTACATCTGCTATGAATGTTATCTTTTAAAAGACACCCAAGCATTTTGAAATATATGTAATTACCATTCAGAATAATGTTAATTAAATGTATTACAGAGTTTTAAAACTAAATCGAATGAAAGGTTTCTTGCTAAAAAAACTATGATGACGTACACATTTTATTAAAACAACAGAATAAAAATTATTTTTTATTACCATAATGCATGCTTATTTCATAAGAATTAGAAATTATAGATAAGCAAGGTAGGGAAATTAAAATGTACGAATGTAATAATATGAAGAGATGTAAGTGTTAATTTTTTGAAAATTATTATTCTATGTTAATCTTATACCTTTTATAAAATGTGGTATTATAGGTCCAAAATTTTCAACTTTTATCATTTATTTAAACGATTTAACTGTAGCAGCCAACATTAGGAATGAATCATGCACAAGATCCCGTGTTAACTGCTGTGGACTTAGAATAAATACCAGATACGTGAAGTATAATGGAACTAAAATGTTTGCAAAAAATAAGCCATAGGAGAAACTGGAAGAAGTTAAGTCCTCTCTGGTTCAGGGTTCTGAAAGTTATGTGTTAAGTCAGAGATGTAATTTGAGTTGAAATTTGACATTAGAGAATAGGAGAAAAACATTCCATATTCAGTGAGGATATTAGATATAGACTAATTAGCATAGATGTGCACAAATTTTAGAGTAATAAATAAATTGCATGCACAGGTGTGTGCGGGCATCTGTAGTATTAGCTCAAGTAGTCTCACTTTCTCAATTGTTTGGGTTCTCTGAGATTAGACAGACGTAGGCCTGTCCTAAATTAATGCATACATATACATTAAAAGGAGACTGGGGATCTTCTTTTAACGGTCTGTAAAGGAAAGTGCCGATGCTTTGCCCTTTTTACTTTTAAAGTCAGGCTGACAGGTACTATACAACTCTATAACATTGTTTGAGTAAATGTCTTATGTAAGTTTAAAACTAGATCAGATTTTATACAGTTTAACCCTGACAGAAGTTTAGAAATTTAGATTGGAATATCACATGTCTATGGGTGCTTCACATGACCTTGATTCTACGTTAAAAGCTTTATGTAAATTATGTAGGTTTTTTTCCTATGTAGCTTAACTCTTAGATTTCTCACTTAGATTTCAGCTGTAATTTATTCCACCAAGTTTATACAATTAATTACTTGTTTATTCAGAAAAGCAGTTAGACGTTTAGTGTAAGCATGATGATAATGACCTGGTATCAAATTAGTTTTAGTGATTTAGCAGGAAAATATTTATCATTTCTTACAGTTTTGGTTGCAGTGGTTCATTCTACCTAAAATCTGTGTGATGTTGGTGGCTCAGTCAAGATCGGATATCCTAGGATGCCCTCACTTACATATCTGGCATGTCAGGCTATTTGATCCAGGGGATCTTAGGACAGGAGAGTTGGTCTTTCTCCCATTAATTCTCTCTTCTACCAATAGGTTAGCCCCTGCTTTTCCACTTGGTGTCATCAAGTTTCCAAAAAGCAGCAAGTCAGAAGTTTCCTATTCTGGAAGACTTTCCTAGCCTCAGCTTATGACATAATTGCTAATGTTCTGTTGGGAAAATAAATCATAAAGTCATAAAGCCAACCCAGCATCAGTTTGAGAAGCTGCAACTAAAAGAGTATAAATAGAGAGAAGGCAATAAAATACTAGGGACTTCCCTACCATATAATTCAATAAGACACCTATTTTCAGGAAGCTCAGAGTTTACTGAAGGAAATGAGACAAACATATTTTTAACCTCACCTGCTATTTCTTTTCTCAGGATCTCATAGTTCCCTCTGTAGAGATCCTTCATGTCCTTCGTAAGTAAATTCCCAGGTGCAAGTTCAGTTTCAGCCATCTCGATGTAGATGAATATTTTTTGCTGGGTAAAATATTTAGTTTTAAGACACAAAACAGTAAAAACTCTAGAGGAAAGTGTGGGGAAAACTCTTCAGAATATGAGCCTGGGAAAAGATTTCATGAAGAAGAACTCTTCGGTTATTGAAGCAACATGAAAATAAAAAAAGGGTTATGATCAAGCCGTATGTAGATGGCTGAAACTCGACCCGCGCCTCTCACCAACAAAAATTGAGTCTCGCTGGAAAAAGATTTAAATTTAAGACATGAACCAATAAAAATATTAGAAGAAAGTTTGAGAAAAACTTATCATGTAGTCAGCCTAGGGAATTTATGAAGACTCCCTTGGCAACTTCAAAACACCAAAACTAAATAAATGGGACAACGCTCATGCTAAAAAGCGTCTGCACAGCAAAGGGTACCACAAATAAAGCAACAGACAGCGTTCAGCATTGGAGAAGAATTTTACACGTTATGAACCTGAAAAAATGGCTGATAACTAGAATCTACAGGGAACTCAAACCAATCAACATGAGTAAACAATCCCATTTATAAGTAGGCAAGAGACTTGAATAGAAACCTCTTAAGATGACAAACCAATGGCCAACGAATGCATGAAAAATGCTCTTAATCCCTAATTATCAGAGAAACACAATTCAAAATCACATTGAGACATGACCTAACTCTAATGAGAATAATCTGCATCACCAAGTTCCAAACTACAGACGCTGGCGTGGATGTGGAGAGGAGAGAACACGTCTACCCTGCTGGTGGGACTGCAGACTAATACAACCTCTAGGCAAAGAAGCATGGAGAATCCTGAAAGAGTTAAAAGTAAATCTTCCATTTGATCCTGCAATTTCATTACTAGGTATCTACCCAAAAGAAAAAAAAAATCATTTTACCATAAGGACATTTACAGTAGAATGTTTATTTCAGCTCAATTTACAATCACCAAGATGTGCAATCAATCCAAACACTCATCAACCCATAAATGGATTAACAAATTGTGGTTTATGTACACCAGGGAATACTATTCAGCCATAAAAAGATGGAGACTTTACATGTTTTGTATTTACCTGGATGGACTTCAAACACATTATTTTTCGTTAAGTATCACAAGAAAGAAAAAGAAAATATCCAATTATACTCAAAACTAATATAAAACCAATAGATAAACAACTACACATGCACAGAGGAGTAAATACAATTATATTCACGTTCAGGGAAAAGGAGAGGAGGAAAGGAGATTCCTAAACTCTCACCTAAGTGGGACAATGTAAGGGAACGCACCACACCCCTGAGTAAAGGGGTCAACTGTATCTCGAACTTTACCTTAGAAATGCAAACGATGTAAACCAATAATTTGCTGCCTCATATTAATCTGAAATAACAAGTATAAAAAATATTTTTAAAAGTTATGTGATGGTAAAGTTATAGTGAGTGACTAGGATGGCCTAGACATTGCATTTAGATGGACTACAGTTCGGAATTATTAGTGACTAGGCTCCTGACCTCTTACTTCCTAGAACATTTACTTTAGAAAACTGGCAATTATAATTTCTTTCTCTGTCCATTTGAATTGTAAATTTTCTTAACTTTCTTTCCAGTTTTACAACCCACAAATATCTTTGTCAAGAATTTTCTTTCTCTATTTTCTTCTTTCACCAAAAAACCTCCAAGAATGTCAAGCCCTCCCACTCAATGTTTTCAAACCACCAGATCTTTGGTCATTCTCAGTAATTTTCCACTCGGGGAAATTTTTAAGTCCTTGATATACATATTCTTTCAGCGCTTGTCCCAGAGTTTTTCTGCTTTCTTTATTTTTATTTTGTATTAATTTTTTTTTTTTTTTTTGCAGTGTTTGGCCAGGGCTGGGTTTGAACCCACCACCTCTGGTATATGGGGCCAGTGCCTTACTTCTTTGAGCAAGAGGCGTCGCTCATATTTTTTATTTTTTATTAATGTTTAATTAAAATAATAACTGTATACATTTATGGGGTACAATGTGATGATTTGATATATAATCTGGGATGCTTAAATTAAACTAATTAACATCACTATCACCTCACCTACTATTTTTTTGTAGTAAGATATTTAAAATTTACTCTTAGTTACTTCAAAATACACCCTTGCATTGTGCACATTAGATGAGTTCCCACCAAAAGACCTCCACCTTCCCCTCCCCCTCCCTCACCGCCTCTCCCCCTTGCTAGACTCTATTTGTGTTTAGTCATTCATATGAGTGTGTGTTTACTCATTGAGTACATTGGATACCTTTTTGTTTTCCATTCTTGAGATACTTTACTAAGAAGAATGCATTACAACCCCATCCAGGTAAACATAAAAAATGTAAAGTCCCCACATTTTTTATGGCTGAGTAGTACTCCATGGTACACATATGCTACAGTTTGTTAATCCATTTGTGGGCTGGCAGGCTTTGGGGGTGCTTTCCCTTGGCAATTATGAATTGGGCTGCAAAGAACATCCTGGTGCAAAAGTCTTTGTAGTAAATGTTTTTTAACTTCTCAGTAGATAACTAGTAATGGAATTGCAGGATCAAATGGAAGATTTACTTTTAACTCTTTCAGGATTTTCCATACTTCTTTCCCTAGAGGTTGTATTAGTCTGCAATCGAAGCAGCAGTGTAGAAGTGTTCCCTCCTTTCCAGATTCACGCCAGCATCTGCAGTTTGGGGACTTTGTGATATGGGCTATTCTCACTGGAGTTAGGTGATATCTCAATGTAATTTTGATTTGCATTTCTCTGATGGTTTAAGACAATGAGCATTTTTTTCATGTGTTTTTTTGGCCAATTGTCTATCATCTTCAGAGAAGCTTTTGTTCAAGTCTCCTGCCTACAAAGAGATGAGGTGTTTTCTCTTTTCTTATTACTTTGAGTTCTCTGTAGATTCCAGTTATAAGACCTTTGTTGGAATCATAATATACAAAATTCTTTTCCCATTCTGAAGGCTGCCTGCTTGCTTTGGGTGTAGTATCCTCACTGGGGAGAGGCTTTTTAGCTTGATCGAATCTCATCTATATATTTTTGGTGTTGGCTTCAATTGCTAGAAGGTCTTTCTCATAAAATATTTTCCCAGGCTGGTATCTTCAAGCATTTTCCCTGAACTTTCTTATAGTACCTTTATAGTTTAATGTCTTAAATTGAAATCCTTTATCCAGTGGGAATCAATTTTTGTCAGTGGTGAGAGGTGTGGGTCCAGTTTCAGTCTTCTACAGGTGGTTAACCAGTTCTCCCAGCACCATTTGTTATATAGGGATTCTTTTCCACAATGCATGCTTTTGTTAGGCTTATCAAAGATCAAATGATAATAGGTGCCTGGGTTCATCTATAGATTTTCTATTCTGTTCCACAGATCTGTGTCTCTATTTTTGTGCCGTCTTTTCTATAAAATCTCTACCTGCCAGGATTTCTGAACCAGAGTGGCCTTTGGAAGATTCTTTCTATTTGAATGCTTCATTATATATGAATTCGAGTTACTAGTGATTTCTAACTTCTCTTTAATGTGTAGATAGGGAAAATAATGAATTATATACTGTCCTTAATAATATGGTTGATATTTGCAGTATGCATGCCAAGATTGAGGTTTAGACAAGAATTCATTCTATCAATGTATTATTGTTTCGAAGATATAGCTTAATATAATCAATTTAGAGAATAGAAATAAAACCAATCTAATAAAGAATCATAAGAGACCATAGTTATGGGAGAAAAGTGTTCCACATTCACACGAAATTTTTTTTCTTGATTTTTTTGTTGTTATTGTTCAGACAGATTTCTACCTTATGCCCTGAGCAGAGAGCAATGGCGTCATAGCTCACTGCAACCTCAGACGCAGGCTGTGGGCATCCTGCTGCCTCAGCCTCCGAAGCTGCTGGGATTACAGGTGCTTGTTGCAGTGCCCTACTGGGTTTTTCCATTTTATTCATGAGTCGGGGGTCTCACTCTCCCTCAGACAAGTCTTGAACTCCAGAGCTCAAGCAAACCTCCTGCATCAGCCTCCCACAGTGGTGGGATTGCAGGCGTCAGCCACAGGGCCTGGCATTGATACATTGAAATTCAAAAACAATTGTTACTTTTTGAAAACTTGAGTGATGGAATATTTCTCCATATATTTTACATTATTGACCGAACACTGAAAGTAAAGAAAAAAATTAACCTAAAAATTTTATAATTCAATTATATACAGTTATGAACATAAATTCTGTTCATTATAACACTGAAATTCTGGGGAAAAATCGTATACTACTAGATCATAGAAAAGAAAATTTTAATTCTAGAATGCAGAAATATGACCAAACTAAGAAATGACATGAATACTTCAAGCAGAAATGAATATAACCATTTCAGTACATGTTTAAAGAGTGATAGATAAAGGCGGTGCCTGTATATCAAAGGACTAGGGCACTGGCCCCATATGCCGGAGGTGGCAAGTTCAAACTCAGCCCCGGCCAAAAAGCTGCAAAAAAAAAAAAGAGTGATAGATGAAATACAAAACATATCTATTCTTAAATTAATTAACTTGTTAAAGGCTCTTAACAACTTCAGTGTATTTTGCAACATAAACATTAATATCCACCAGGAAACAACACTCAAACTCATATTAAATAATAAAATTTTAGCTTCAAGAAATGCTGTTCCAAAATTAGCTGTGCCAAAATTGTCAAAACATTATTCTGACTTCATCTTAACATAAAAATTCATAGTAGCATAATTCAAGTGCCAGAGTACAATTTTCTAATTTTACAGGGAACAGTGGGGAAAATTAATGAATGTACTCTGCTGAAGATAGGCCACACCTTGCATTAAGATGATTTTTAAATGGAAAATAATTCACCACATTTGAGCAAAGGCATTGAGGTGGAGTCAAGGAGTATTTTCTTTAAGCTCCATATCGCTTTTTCTCTTTCATCAAAATGATAAAACTGGATACTGCATGATCAAAAATAAATACCCTCCAGATGATAAAAATTCTCAATATAAAAACAGTCATGAAGAAGAAGAATGTACAACACTTCACTATCTTCAATTTCTTTCCTGAATTTGGGCAATTTCTGAATCTCTCTCTTTTTATTTTTTCCTGCAAATAAAAAGTGAGGATCTTATTAAAACCAAAAATAAAAAAAAACCCATATAAATCAGAAAAGACTAATTCCTCTTTCCCCAAAAATGTAATAATTTATTTACTGAAATGCATTTTACTGCATATGCCCATAAATAATTCAGAAAAATTCATTATATTTCACTATAAAAGGAAAACAGTGGCCAATTCCTATTAAAAATACTATACAGTCAGAAGATCAATACGCTCCAGCTGATAAAAATACTCTACATAAAAATAGTAAAAAATTCAATGTAACAACGTTTATTTGAAGAATAAGAAAAGAGAGATTCATCAACATATAATCACCTACGCGTTCATATGAATGATATAACATAACTATAATCCAGAAAGAAAGTGGGAATAGGGGGGAGAGGGGAGAGTAGGGGAGAGGGGCAGGAGGGAGGGTGTGTTGTGGGACCTCAGCTGAGGTGCACACTACAATGGTACATCTCAAAACTGTTGAGAAGAGAGTATAAATGTCTTATTACCACACCAATAAGCCAGCAAGGTGATGTTTACGTGAATCAGTTCAATGTAAGCATTCCACACTGTTTATCCATTCAGCACATTATACCCCATAAGTGCATTAATGTACACAGTCATGATTTAATAAAGAGGAAAAAAATGCAAAAAGAGAGATATTCAAAATGTAGAAGAGAAACGAGCAAAACACAGATGTGAAAACAAAAGTTGCTCAAGTTTAGGAAAAAAATTGAAGAAGGTGGGGGGAAGAATCTCATCCTAGAAATGACATAAAATTCAAGGTATATAAGGCTGCCACTAAAAATATAATAAATAGATATTGAAGAAAGAAAAGAAAAAAAAGTTTTTTCTAAATGGTGAAATTAAGAAATATATAGGGTTAGAGAAGTGATCTATTTATATAATGGACAAAGAAATGTCTATATACATATACTTAACATATCAGGAAAGCAAAAACTGAACAATGGGGCACAAATTGTATTTAAAGTACATTACATGAAAAAATTTCCCGAAAAAAATGGCACTTGAAGCTACCAATAAATCAGGCTTATCATGTAACCGAAAATCCTTATCTTAATAATAAAGCACAAGACAAACACTAATAGCATTATCTGAATCCAGGCAAAAAGATCAAGAAAATTGAAATGGAAAAATAAGGTTGATTCAGTATACTCAACAATAACATATAAATAAGACTGCAGTATAATGATATTTGCAAAAATATCAAGGAAATAAACTATCTGCCAAGAGTTTTATGTGGATCCAAGCTATCTTTAAGTATCAAAGCTCTTGTACTAGGACTGTAAACACATAATAATTCAGAGATAATCACACACAAAAGACCTTCCAGAGAAACCTACTAGAAAAACAGCTTTCCAGAATAAGTTACTACTGAGGATGTCTTTGCCAAGGTTCTAATAATGACCATTGTACATACAGATAGAGCCAGAAGTATGTATACACATTTTAAGAAAGAAGAAAATGTATGTATGTATGTATGTATGTATGTATGTATGTATGTATATATGTATGTATGTACTTAGAGACACAGTCTCCCTCGGTAGCCCTGGGTAGAGTGCTGTGGCATCACAGCTCACAGGAACCTCAAACTCTTGGGCTTCAGAAATCCTCTTGTCTCAGCTCCCCAAGTAACTAGGACTGTAGGCCCTCTGCCACAACACCCTACTAATTTTTCTATTTTTAGTAGAGATGGGTCTTGCTTTGCTCAGGCTGACCTTAAACTCCAGAGCTCAGGTGATCCACCTGCCTAGGCCTCCCAGAGTGCTAGGATTATAGATTTGAGTCACTGGGCCTGGCCAGAAATAAACTATATTTAAATTAGTATTAAATTTAATACTCAAGTTACCTTTGCCTTCTGCAATTACAAAAGATACACAGTAACAAATGTTGTTGGTATATATCATTAAAATTTCAATGCACTTTTTTCCTTTCTTAAAAGGTGTATACATTTTTGGGCACTCTCTGTATTTAACTATATAAATAAGGCAAAGAAAGAATACAAAATGGGGGCAGTGCCTGTGGCTCAGTGGGTAGGGCGCTGGCCCCATGTACTGAGGGTGGCTGGTTCAAACCCAGCCCCAGCCAGCTAAAACAGCAATGACAACTGCAACAACAACAAAAAAAATTCAAAATGATTTTAAGAATATTGTATCAACATTATATATTCTGACCAAATAGAATAGTGCAACTAAATAAGTTGGAGACAAGAAAGGGCAAAATAGAAACTAAATTCTCTTTTTTTTTTTTGGAGACAGAGTCTTATTATGTCACCCTCAGTGGCGTCACAGCTCGCAGCAACTCTTGGGCTTAAGTGATTATCTTGACTTAGCCTCAACTATAGGCAACTGCCACATGCCTGGCTATTTTATTTATTTATTTATTTATTCATTCATTTATTTTATTAAATGATAGCTCTGTATGTTAAAGCAATTATGGAGTACAATGTGCTGGTTTTATATACAATTTGCTATACTTCCATCAAACTGGTTAACATAGCCTTCACCGTATTTTCGTAGTTATTGTGTTAAGACTTTCATATTCTACACTTAGTAGATTTAACTTGTACCCTTGTAACATGCACCGTAGGTGTGATCCCACCAATTACCCTCCCTCCACCCATCCTCCATCCTCCATCCTCCCCACTTCTCCCCCTCCTCTTTCCCCTTCTTCTTGGGCTATAGTTGGGTTGTAGCTTTGATATGAAAGTATGGGTGTTTATAAATTGGTTTCACAGTAGGGCTGAGTACACTGGATACTTTTTCTTCCATTCTCGAGATACTTTGCTAAGAATAATTTTTTATTGTTGTTTAGCAGACCCTGGCTGGGCTTAAACCCCAGCCCCAGTGCATATGGCCGGCACCTAGCCTAGAAACTAATTTCTAAGGAAAGAAACTGGAGAAGGAATAAATTGTTAGCAGTCAATGCCTACAAAAAGAAACTAAACAAAAAATAGATGTAAAAAAAATTATAAAGGATGTAAAGGAAATCACTAGAAAATTATAAAGGATGTAAAGGAAATCACTAGAAAATGTAATAAAAGTTAGCAAGTCACACAAAGTTGTAATTATAACCATCCTCGGTAAATCACAAAACTGGCAACAAAGGTAGCAGTCACCGTGGGCGTGGTGGCTCAGGCCTATAATCCTAGCATGCGGGGAGGCCCAGGCAGGTGGATAGCTTGAGCTCAGGAGTTCAAAACAAGCCTGAACTGTGAGACTCTGTCTCTGCTGAAAAATGGAAAAACTAGCCAACTGTTGTCGCGCGGGGACCTGTAGTCCCACCTACTCGGGAGGCTGAGGCAAGAGGATCACTTGAGTTCAAGAGTTTGAGGTTCCTGTGAGCTGTGACGATTCCCCGGCATTCTAACCAGGGCCACAAAATAAGACTCTGTCTAAAAAAATTAAATAAATGAATAAATTCATTAATTAACAAAAATTTAAAAAAGGCAGCAGTTACATCAATACATGTAAATAGACATGATAACCTCATATTGTAATGCTTTCTAAATATTACAAAGAAAATATTCAGCTCGAGGCTATGTACAAGATACACACATACACTCACAAGTTATTGGTGAAAGAATAAAAAGAAAGGGGAGGGCAAAAGCAGGCCAGTAAATACAAACAGTAAACACAAGTTAGGAAAGCAAGATTCTCAAGGACTATAAAGGGCCTGTGATTTTACCCTACTGGTAAATGAACAATTATCTTGCCACATTTGCAATCTTGCTGTAAGGAGATGCAGCTGGATCAGATGCAAAAGGAGGTTAGCACCCATGAGTTGGGAGGCAGGATGAGCGTCCTGTTTCCCCGGTTTTCCTAGCCTCTCACGCCCCCTAGAGGTTAGTGGAACAACTGTGTGGGCCCTGCACGTGCACTAGGCCTGCATTACAGGAACCCTGAGTATTTTTGGTGGTGGTGGTGGTGGTGTTTAATAAAATCTTTGTAATTAGCTGCAAGCAAATTTGTACGACCTTTGCCTTAGAAGGAGACACGTGTTCCTTATAGTAGACAGTAAACATACTACCACTTTCATCCCAAACCAGACGCAAACTTACTGTTTTAATTGCCTCGTCTACACTCCATTGGTGAGGGAGGGATTCTTCTCTAGGGTAGAAGGATGGTCAAACAGACAACACCCAGCACAGGGCAGATTCGGCCAACAGCCACTTACTAATCACAGTTACAGTCTAGAAGAGAGAACACAGCGTGACAGTAAGGGGGAAGCAGGGGTTGGGGTCGGGGAAGAGTGAACCAGCAGAGGGGGTGGAGGCCGACTTTATAGTATCAGGGGAGTGCAGTGACCCTGCTTCCCGCGGGAAGATGCAGTTGGCTTGCTGGGAATATAACCCTGCTACTCAGAGCCACGCGGGAGCTGTCCCACGTCTCCAGGATAGGGAAGGCTGTTTGGCTCGGGGACTTGATTTGTGAGAGTAGAGTGGGAGGAAAACACGCCGTTAGGCCATTTGAGGCCCCATCTTCTCCGGATATGAAAGCAGTGCATCATACTGGACCTTCATTTTAGGACTTTACTCATACAGCCTTGAAGATAGACCAACAGACAGGCAGCTCTGGAGGGACTCAGCTTGCAAGGGACGCAGAAATAGAGGAGAGGCTGGGGAACTGGGCTGCAGGAGGGACGGCGGCCCTAATGTCAGAGGCGCTAACATTCGGATGTGAAAGCCCTACGGGGAGAAAGGGAACATTCGATATTTCTAAAAGTCACAATTCATGAGAGAAATATAGAATTTATAGCAGCTTAATTACATAGCAACCGTCTTCATCTAGTTATAAGGAGAAATAGAAGGAAGGCAAAATTAAAAAGAATAGCAAGAGATTAAACATACTGCTCTCCAGCTTAGAAAGATCAATTAAACTAACAAGCAGAAAGGATATTGAAGATCAAAAATAGTAAGCTACCCTTATGGTCATACAGATCAAATTTTAAGACTGCAGCCATGGGCGATGTATCTCCTCAAGTGCATAAGAACGTGTGAGAAGATGGGTCACACAAACACACACCAACAACTTCATAAAATAGAAATACCACAAACCTGTCTAGTGATAAATCAGTGACACTTGAATAGCTAACAAAAGAAGAAACACAGAAAGTTTTTCTACATAGACTTGAAAAGCCTTTATTAAAAAATGGTCTTGGGTGACAGGATACAGGAAGAAAGAAAATCATTTATTATATTAAAGTTTTAAAATCCCTTAGGAAGTATTTTGTTATATAGTGCTCTCTCAAAATTCTTATATTCTTGTGTATAAGTTTAATAAAGTTTATCAAGTTCAAAGTGGAGAAATGTAGGTGTTCTCTTCATAATCCTAGTGAAAATATGAGCAATAAATTATTTTTTTCAAGAATGAGATTGTTAGATTTATCATTACTAGTATCTCTGTATTTCCTCATCAATTTGTTATTTAACTTTTTTTTTTGCTCTTCTAGCTTTCCATAAAAGATGAAAGAAAAATTCAATTACAGAATATTTTGAGATGCTGTTTTCAAAGGAAAGTTATGCAATACATTTTTCATTATTATAAAACTACATGCAATACACAATGATACAGCACAAAAGAAAATAAAAAGAGAGTAGGTTATGATGTTCAGATAACAAGGGAAAAAACTGATATATTAATATCACAAATGGTAGATAAGAGGAAAAACAAATTATTAGAACTAAAAGGTTTCCTTTATAATCTAAACAGGAATATATATATAATTTTTAATTTAACAAATGTACAAGATGAAATAATAAAACCAAAATAAGCTTTTGCCTTAGCTCTCTCTTGCTTCTTCTGTTCTTTTTTTAGCTGATAAACCAAAAATATTTTTATCCTTGGTTTTTATTTTATCCTTGGAGCATGTTCCTTGTTTCAAAGTTATATTTTTTTGTGTATTTGTGCCACACTTACCCATTGTGGCATTGTTTAGTATGGTTTTCTTTAGTGAAGATAAGTCTTTTCTAATCCGGACAAAGTGATTCTTTTTTTCCATATGTATTTCTATTCTTTCTTGCACCAGTTTTTGAAAACCATATTCTTTCCCCATTGAACTAATATTTTCCTAAAATAAGATCTACTGAGTTCTAGTTTCCATGATGACATTCCTTAGCCAAAAAGAAAAAAAAAATCATTTGGCGATAAAAGGGATGAAGGGTGGATAAATGTCACAACTTGGATGAACCTATAAAACATTATACTCAATGAAAGATAGTAGTCACAAAAGGCCAAAGTTTATATCATTCCATCTGTAAGGAATGTCTATGATAAGCAGTTTCATAAAAAAAGAAAGTAGATTAGTGATTGTCGTGGAACAAGAGGAGGGAGAAAAAAAGAGTGACTGGTAATTGGGTCCAGGTTTCGTGTAGAGGGATGAAGGTGTTTTGGAATTAGATGGTAATTATGGTTCCACAACTATGTAAAAATACGGGCAACTAATCTTGATATACATAAAAAGGGTGAATTTTATGTTATGTGAATCATATCACTTATATTTCGATCACTGTGTGTGTGTAATTATGCAATACATGAAAAATCCAAAGAAGAGAAGCCTGTGTCACTTCTTCAGTCTGAAATATTTCCTTGCAATACGGACTTGACTGGGTCTCCTTGTGGAAGGATACTGCAATACCATCTCGATATATATATGCTATGTATTTCTCTAATTATTAAGAAAACTATTTAACAAACTAAGTGTACCCTAGGGAAAGGGGAATTGCTAGACATTTTGGAAACAGTCACAGCTGACTCAGTATCTTTCAAAAGTCCCTGTGGTGGAGGTAAGCTTGGGGAGGTTATGTCTTCACCCAAAACTTTTACATAGGCAGGGTTTGTTATTTATCCTACTCCTAGTTATTTCCTTGACTCTCTGTTAGAATGATATATTTACCAGCTAGCAGAGCTCCCCCAACAGCTATTTGACCTACAGATAATTTGCCTTATGTAAAAGAGACCAAGAAGCCCCTGTAACTACTTCTCTGTCTTTCCCCACCCAAGACTATAAAGCAGAAACAATACTGCATCCCTGCTGAAATTATATAGACTAACATTTTCTTTAAAGACACAGGAGAGAGAGCCCTATCATTTCTGCAACTGGTTGGAGTGTATAATCCTTCCATGGATCCAGTGAATCATAGTGAATGAGATCTACCTCCTTACAGGTGCTGCGTTTAGTGAAAGTGATTAACAAATCCTCTTGCACTTAATGTTTAGCTACTGAACCAAAAATGTGTTCATTTTAATACTCATCATTAAAGAGCACACATTCACCATCTTTGCTTCATGACTGTGGTGTCTTTGCTGTTCTTGGAAATAATACAGTTCCAGGGGCTTGATTATGTTATTATTCCATAGACTTTTTCACTGGTGTTATGTCATTGATACCATGCTATACAATCTGCAGAATAAAAATTGTGTGAGTATCCTGAATGCCCTGGGAATTTTGTGCCTGCTACAGCATGGATGATACACCTACTGTCCCTAATCACTAAGGATAACATCATAACCAGCAACCCTGGCCCCTGAATATCTTTAGTTTTGCCTGTGAGGATACCAGCAGTCCAATGAACCATGGAGACATTAATTGATCTTGATTATTTTGAAGAGACGGAGTTTCTGCAACAGAATGTACCAAGGAGTAGAACACACATGTCTTAAACTTGGAGGAATCATGATGGCATATTTTGCTTCACGGTCTATGACAACCCTGAATGGATATTTATAGCAAAAATACCCAGCAGCAAGGACCACCCTGAATGGATATTTATAGCAACAATACCCAGCAGCAAGGACCATGAAACCGAAGGGTCCCAGTCACTCCACAACATTAGCATTTGAGATTCCCCTCAAGCTTTACCCTAGAGTAACGGAAAGCTAGTGAGGACAGTAAAGGAAGATGATGACGTAGCTTCTGGGGGAGACTATTTCAACAGCCTTCCTTAATAAGTATTTCATGGAAATTGTTCCTGACCATTATTTTGAAATTTCCTACAAAGTAGGTTTAATTTGGGGCTCAGGAAAAATCCGAATAACGAATGGGATGGATTGTGGTTGATCTTTCGGGCTGCCCAAGATCAAATCCTTTGGAAACCAGTAACTGTGGCTTTTAATGCATTCTAAAGTTCCATGTGCACACGAACTGAAGTTGGTAGTATGTCACTCCAATTATTCCTCACAGATTCAAATTTCTGTTACAGAACATTCTCTGAAGCAGTGGGAGTCCTCTGGGCTTGAAGGCAAGAACAGTCTGTTAGACGTGGGAATCTGATTCTCCGTGGGGCAATCCTCACATAAGGTGGGTGAAAGCTGGTGGATGAATGATCTATTTCTATCTTCTCAACAGACAACTACAGGAACCATTCTTTATGTTTCTGTGAGGTCCTAATGGAGTGGAACTTGCAGTTTTTACAGGAGAAAGGCCCATCGTTTATTCCCATTTGGGGCTTTGCTTCTTTCTTATTTCTCTTTTCTTTTTCATTTGCTCCCTGAGATCACCATCCAAACATACTATCCCCATTTGAGTGCTTGGCTTAAACTTTTCCTGGTTAATTCTCAAAGAGAGCATTAAGGTATCGTCATTAATTTTACTATACGTTTATGTAGGCTACATTTTTCTGAAAGTAAGTTTTGTTTCATAATTTTAAAAAGTTTGTCTTTATTATAATGTAATAAAAATTCATTGGCATGACTTAATAAATGTAATGGTATGATTGATTTGTACATTAGAATGTGCAATTTGGCAGTGATATGAAGAATAAATTAAAAGAAGAAAAAGTGGAATGCAGGAGACCAATTAGTGTTATTGGCATAATCAAGATGAGAAATGAAGGTGAGGCATGGTAGTGCAGTGGCCGTAGTGATGAAGCCCAATGAGTGGGCTTCTGATACGATTCAGAATTAAAATCTTATGATTTAATGATGGATCAAATGTCACTTATAAGGATAATGTATCTTTTTGAAGTTAAACTAAACCTCTATCTTTAATAACATTCTTTAAAATTAGTATGAATATTTATCTTGATATAAAAATTTTGTTACATTATAATAATTAAGAAAGAAGCAAATGGCATTGGATCAGTTCAAACATTAAACCAAATAAACTTTTTTTTTCCCTTCTTGGTAGAGAACTACAGAAAAGAGATGGGGAACTCATGACTCTTAGGGCTATAATGGATAGGGTCACCAGGAAAGAAAGTGTCCAAGATTAATTACCTATTTTTTTTTTTGATGCAGTTCAGCTGGGGCTGGGTTTGAACCCACCACCCTCGGTATATGGGGCTGGCGCCCTACTTGCTGAGCCACAGGCGCTGCCCAATTATCTATTTTTTCAATAATTAGTGTTTCCATGTACAAAGCAAGCTTTAGGCAGAAACTAATTTAAAGAACAGTAAATACATATAAGAATAAAAATTAAGTTTTTAAAACATTAATATTTAGTGCAAAGATGTCACGTCTGATAAAAATCCAAATTTGATCATCTGGGTATATACCTAATAGAGCAGGGGTCCTCAAACTATGGCCCACGGGCCACATGTGGCCCGCCAAGGACGTTTATCTGGCCCACTGGGTGTGTCTGCCTCCACTGCCTGTCCTGTTTAGCAAGGGACTCATCCCGGGCCGCAAAATCTGTTAGCGGAAAAAACCATTGGTTGCATTCCCAAACAAAAGGTGTGTGGATTCACTGGAAAAGTTGCAAAAGGAGTTCCAATTTAGATTTGAAGAGCTTCATCTCCATGAACAGGACATACAGCTTTTCCATAACCCATTTTCTATTGACACTGAAAATATGGAGGTCAGTCCCTGAAGTCGTTGCCCTGGCCTCCTGCACCGCCTCTGGCCGGCATCTCCTGCAGGCAGGAGCCAGGCGCTGCAGGGTGCGGCAGGGGTGGCCGAGTGCTCCTGCGGCTCTGGCTTTCCAGCTTCTCCATGGGGCTGGCCTGCGGCACCCGGATGCTCTAAGAACGTTTCCACTGTTGTTTGGAGGACACACGCAGTGGGATTCAGAATTCCTGGAGAATTGCCTTTGTGAGAAGATGGAAGTATTTCTTTAAATTCCGTCTCTTAGTTTTTCAAAGAAACATCAAGAAACCATAAACAACATTAGCAATGAAGAGTTTGACTGCCACTTGCTTGATGAAGGTTTTACTGCCAAGAACATTCTGGACCAAAAAATCAATGAAGTTTCCTCTTATGATGATAAGGATGCCTTCTATGTAGCAGATGTCAGAGATGTTCTGAAGAAACACCAAAGATGGCTAAAAGCTCTTCCTCGTGTCACTCCCTTTTATGCAGTCAAATGTAATGACAGTAGAGTCATTGTGAAGACCCTCACTGCCATTGGGACAGGATTTGACTGTGCTAGCAAGACTGAAATACAATTGGTGCAAAGTCTCGGGATGCCTCCAGAGAGATTATCTATGCAAATCCTTGTAAACAAATGTCTCAGATTAAGTATGCTGCCAATAATGGGGTCCAGATGATGACTTTTGACAGTGAAGTTGAGTTGATGAAAGTTGCCAGAGCACATCCAAAGGCCAAGTTGGTTTTAAGGATTGCCACTGTTGATTCCAAAGCAGTCTGTTGACTCAGTGTTAAATTTGGTGCCACCCTCAAAACCAGAAGACTTCTTTTGGAACTGGCAAAAGAGCTAAATATTGATGTCAGCTTCCACGTAGTAAGTGGCTGTACTGATCCTGAGACCTTCATGCAGGCAATCTCTGATGCCTGCTGTGTCTTTGACATGGGAGCTGAGGTTGGTTTCAGCATGTACCTCCTTGGTGTTGGTGTTGGCTTTCCTGAATCTGAGGATGTGAAGCTTAGATTTGAAG
>CAUYRH010160997.1:0-24984 GCA_963574655.1 Perodicticus potto
GGGCCCGCCAAACAACAATGACGGCTGCAACCAAAAAATGGCTGGGCGTTGTGGCGGGCGCCTGCAGTCCCAGCTACTTGGGAGGCGGAGGCAAGAGACTCGCTTGAGCCCAGGAATGGGAGTTTGCTGTGAGCTGAGCTGTGATGCCACAGCACTCTATCCAGGGTGACAGCTTGAGGCTCTGTCTCCAAAAAAAAAGAAGAACCAAGTTATACCAAAAAATACACCAAGTTGTAGAAAAACTTACATGATTCACAGTCATTTCAGAGGAATGATTTTCCCTTAAAAGAGAAATTAAAATAGACCTTATTGAGATTTCCTAGGCTTGGCCATCATCAGGTCAATGATTTATTTCTTTTTTTCTTTTTTTTTTTCCTTTTCTTTCTTTTCTCTTAGTTCTGTGTCTCACTCTCTTGCCCAGCCCAGCTCACAGCATCCTCAAATTCCTGGGCGTCTTTCTCAGCTTCCTGAGTAGCTGGGACTACGAGGCCTGCCACCACACCTGGTGAATTTTTCTATTTTTAGTAGAGATGTGGTCTTGCTTTGCTCAGCCACCAATGATGTTTTTAGATTTGAGGACATAACCACACGTTATGGCTTTTTGAAAAAATATCATGGAAATCCGTGTTTCTGTTGATATGTACTTTATATTCCATGCCAAAAAGTCTCATCTACTTCTAGAAAATGACTCTTGTTTTTTGGAGTGTAGGCCACCTCTCTGAATGAAATAAAAAACAAACTTTACAGTATTTTTAATAGAGGGTTTCCTTTGCTGTTTTACTAATCATAGGAGAACCTCTGTAAGTTGACCGCCCAAAGGACCACCCAACATTAACTTGTTAATCTATGGAATTGCTCAGTATAATAAACTAGACCTACTGTACTGACAGGTAAATGTGGTGCATGTCTGGTCTGTGAAAATTAGGTCAATTTGAGGCAGTCAACAATGGAGGTTCTACTGTATCTTAAAGTACATAACTCTTTGTTTGCACTTTATTGTCTTAAGTGTTTTAAATTGGCAATTACCTGCCAAAATCATGCTTAAAGCAATTGAAGTTCAAGAAATCGCCACAAAGTTTCACTTTCTATTCTTCTGTCTTCTTAAGTTCACTTTCTACTTTGAATTAGATCACTGGGAAAAAAATAGTTTCCTCAAAGTGTTTACTTCCTAGCATTATGGTATTGTTCTTTTAGGTATAATTACTTCTGCAAATAAAATAATTTTATGTTCTGCAAAAATAGACCATAAGCATTATGTTACTTAATATTTCTTCATCTTCAGTGCCCTTGTATAAGGCATGCATTAATGAAATGTTGTTAAATTCAAAGTTAGAGTTAGTGTCAGGAAGTCAGGGAAGGGCAGGGCTCTGCAGGTAAACTTGAACAGTTCTTTTTTTTTCCCCAGATGAGAATGCTGTAACTTACAATGCTATCCTTTTATACTCCTTTTCAGGAAGTTTCTAAGGTAGAGCTTAGTGAAATTAAACTCCCTTTAAATAAGTTTTTTGGTTTGTTTGTTGTGAGACAGACTCTCACTATATCTCCTTCAGTAGAGTGGTGTGGTGTCACAGCTCACAGCAATCTCAAACTCTTGGGCTGAATTGATTCTCTTGCCTCAGCCTCCTAAGTAGCTGGGACTGCAGGTGCCCTCCACAACGCCCGGCTATTTTTTGTTGCAGTTGTCATTGCTGTTTTAGCCAGCCCAGGCTAGGTTTGATCCTGCCAGCCTTTGGTGTATGTGGCTGGCACCATAACCATAAATAAGTTTTGAGATCATACATATATATATATATTTTTAAATTTTTTTGAGGGGGGATAGAGTCTTGCTCTGTTGTCCAAGCTAGAGTACAATGGTATCATCATAGCTCTGTAACCTTAAATTCCTGAGCTCTATTCATCATCCTGCCTCAGCCTCTTGAGTAGTTGAGACTACAGGTGCCTACCAGTGGGCCTGGCTAATTTTTCTATTTTTTGGAGAGACAGGGCCTCGCTCTTGCTCAGGTTGGTATTGAACTCCTCAGCCCAAGCAGTCTTCCTGACTTGGTCTCCCAGAGTGCTAGGATTATAGGTGTGAGCCACTGCATCTGGCCTCAAAAACTTTTGAAATCTCATTTTTAAATGTCCTTGTCTGTATTTTAATGTTGAAATCTACCCAGATTCTTCTTAGAAACATGAAGAAAGTATGCTTCAAAACATCAGTAAAAATACTAAATGTAAAAAATTAATTCATGGGACAAATACATATATTTGATTGTACTTAGGCATTTATATACAATAATTACGGGCGTAAGAAGGAATTAGAGAATTTTTAAAAATCAGTTTATTTTTAGAAATTGACATTATGCCACAGAAGCCTTGGCAGTGAAGCATAATTTTTGTCAAGATGATATTGATTTCCCATTAGCGAAGATTATGTGCTGTGAACTTAGGGTGCTACTCATTTTGAGCAATCTAACACTGTTAAGTATCCATACCCAATGACTTTGCTTAGGTTTCTTAACCTTTTCTTGTTCCAATTTTCTCCCTAAAAGGAGACTTTATTCTATTTTATTTTATTTTCTGAGACAAGAATCTCACTTTGTCACCCTCCATAGAGAGTGCCATGACGCCATAGCTCACAGCAATCTCAAACTCCTGGGCTTAAACAATTCTCTTGTCTCTGCCTCAGGAGTAGCTGGGATTCCAGGCTTCTGCCACAATGCCTGGCTATTTTTAGAGATGGGGTCTCACTCTGGCTCAGACTGGTCTCTAACCTGTGAGCTCAGGCAATCCACCTGACTTGGCCTCCCAGAGTGCTAAGGATTATAGGCGTGAGCCACTGCGCCCAGCCCTTGAAAGGAGACTTTATTGACATCTTTTCTTATTGCCCCTTCCATGAATTTTAATTACATCAGTATTGTGTATCTATGTACTGTACATGTATGTGTATCTGGACTTTAGACATATAAAAGAGTAATAATTTTTCTGTCCCACTAACCAGTTTTCATCCCCTTGAGGATGATAGCACCCTGATGAGAATGCATGGGTTAGGTCCATTCAGTTTATAAAATGGACTTAGTTAAGTTTACAAGTGGTTTTGTAACACACTCCCGCCCCCATTTGGTTGATATTTTACCTCCCTTGGATAGTTAAAATTCAAGTTTCTTGAGATAGGTCCGTTGGATAATTTCCTGGTCCAATTCCCAATGAACCATTATTATATTTCTATGTGAAATAACTGTAGATTCTCCTTGGATATGATTTTCTTGTTATTGCAGACCGATAATTATTTAGATAACATACAATTTGAGTTTGTCTTATGTTTTTTTTTCATGAGTGGTCTGGGGTCATGGGTTTTTAGGGAGGGTTTTTTTTTTCAAACCACAGAGTTCAGATTACCTCCTTATTACATTATGTCTGAGGTGTCATCATGACTTATCCCTGGTAAGATTGTGTTTGCCAGTATCTCCATCCTTTTTCCTTTTCCAGACACTTCTTTGGAGGTGATTCACTAAGTTCAGCCCACACTGGGGTTGGGGGTAAGCTTCACCTCCTGGAGCAGGGACTATCTGTATACACCAGTGCTAATTTGGAAGTACATATGTGGCCAATACCAGGAAGTTAACAGTTTGGGGAAGCTGTTTTTTTCCTGGTGATGTAGTTAAATGTGGAAAGTGAACTCAAGATATAAGAATAGAAAGTGAAAGTACTTCGAGATTTCTTAAACATCAGTTGTTTTAAGCATGATTTTGGCAAGTAACAGATTGCCAATTTAAACTTTAAAAACTGTAAGGGACCTGGCTCGGTGCCTGTGACTCAATGGGCTAAGGCGCCAGCCACATACACCTGAGCTGGCGGGTTCAAATCCTGCCCGGGCCCGCCAAACAACAATGACGGCTGCAACCAAAAAAAAAATGGCTGGGCGTTGTGGTGGGCGCCTGTAGTCCCAGCTACTTGGGAGGCGGAGGCAGGAGACTCGCTTGAGCCCAGGAATTGGAGGTTGCTGTGAGCTGTGATGCCACAGCACTCTCTCCAGGGTGACAGCTTGAAGCTCTGTCTCATACAGAAAAAACTGTAAGGGACCAAAGTGCAAAGAAAATGTGGTGTACTTTAAAGGAAGATTTTTGTACCTTCTCTCCCATTTAATTTGGTCAGTTGTTCGTATCAGTATGGATTTATATCATGGATTCAGATATATTTTATACTTCGGGTTATAATCCAGTATTACATTACTTGTTCAAATTGTTCCAGCTTTAGCCACAGGGAGCTATTTCAGGTTGACTCTTTGGAACTATAAGATCCTCCAGACCTACCTTGTGTTTTCCCTGCCCCGGCCTTATTTGCTTAATGCATCATCACTGAAGATATTTGCTTTTGTTGAGCCATGATATATTGTTTACTAACAGTGAGTTTTCTTGTTTGTAAGTTTTTTGTTTTTGAGACAATCTTAGCATGTCGCCCTTGGTAGAGTGCAATGGCGTCACAGCTCACAGCAACCTCAAACTCTTGGGCTTAAGCGATTCTCTTGCCTCCGCCTCCCAAGTAGCTGGGACTGCAGGCGCCCACCACAACGCCCGGCTGTTTTTTTGTTGCAGTTGTCATTGTTTAACTGGCCCAGGCTGGGTTCAAACCCGCCAGCTTTGGTGTATGTGGCTGGCGCTGTAACCACTGTGCTGCGGGTGCCAAGCCTTGTTTTGTTTTTTTGAGGGAGATTGTTGCTCTGTTGCTCAGGCTAGAGTGCAGGGGCATCATCACACCTCACTGGAACCTCTGACTCCTGGGCTCAATATCCTCTTGCCTCAGCTTCCTGTGTAGCTAGGACTACAGGTACACACTACTACAATGCCCAGCTGATTTTTAAATTTTTGAGGTGATAGGTTCTATCAAACCTAGATAGATATATTTAGTTATAGAGATAAAAATGCAGGATTTTTGCTTATTTTATATTGTACCTCATTAAAGTTGGAGACCTCTTCGGATTTTGACTTCCATCCTATTTGCTTATACTCTCAATTTCATGCCATCTGCATTTTTACTAACTAAACTTACATGTCTTCATTCAAACATTTGGCAAATTTGGTTCTTAGGTTTTCCTTTTTCTTCTTGGTACTATATTCCTACCTTGCTGTCCTTGAGATTCTTAGGATTTGGAAGATTATTTTATTTTAACCTTTTGACTTTTGAGTTTACACTGTAGAACATCTGGTGGTGTTACAAAAAGGAAAGTTGAAGAAGAGCAAAGCTATAAGTATTCAACTTTGTAGCAGTAAGTTAACATTTGTAGCTGTTAGAATTAATAGTGCTTTGAGGGCAGTGAGTTACGGGTGGCATTTCATACATATGTATATACAAGTTCACGTAAGTGCTCTTTTTTTCTTTCTTTCTTTTTTTTTTTTTTTTGGTCAATTTTTATATACACATATAGTAAAAGCTGATTTATTTGAGGCATAGAATTATTCCAGGCAATCTGAATTAACTATGACTTAAAACGGTTCTTATGAGCTGTTACTTTTCCAAGTGAATAAAAAAATGTGCATGAAAGTAAAATCTAGATTTTTGTCAGGATATTTCCAACATACCCAAGAAAATAAGTTGGAGGCATAGCACACATTCTATTTTAAAAAATATTGGCCTCCTTCTGAGAGACAGTGGTGCTATTAATGTCGTTTTACTTGGGGGAGAGAATTTTGTGGCACTGGTGATGCTTTAATGTGCATTTAACCATTTTTGTTAGCTTCTTCATCTTTTTTTTTTTTCCAAAGTCTCAAAAAATAGACAATATTTATAAATAAAAGAAGATAATTTAAAAAAATAGATCATGCCAAATCTTAATAGACAGTAGAAAAAGAAGAAATACTTCAAAATAATTCTACTTCATCTGGATATACGTGATATTAAAATTGGAAAAAATTGGCTCGGCGCCTATGGCTCAAACGGCTAAGGCGCCAGCCACGTACACGTGAGCTGGCGGGTTTGAATCCAGCCCGGGCCCACCAAACAATGACGGCTGCAACCAAAAAAATGGCCGGGCGTTGTGGTGGGCGCCTGTAGTCCCAGCTACTTGGGAGGCGGAGGCAGGAGATTCGCTTGAGCCCAGGAATTGGAGGTTGCTGTGAGCTGTGATGCCACGGCACTCTATCCAGGGTGACAGCTTGAGGCTCTGTCTCAAAAAAAAAAGTAAAATAAAATTGGAAAAAATATAAAGGGAAATTACAAACATATTTCACTTATAAATGAGGATGCGATATCCTAAACATATTAACAAGTTGACTTAAAAATTATTGTTCAAATAATGTACTTTGGTCAAAATTAAATCCAATTGATGTGAGAATTAGTCACTACTTTCTTTCTTTTTCTTTTTTTCTTTTTCTTTTCCCCACCCCCTTCCTCCTCCTGTCTGTTCTCCCCTTCCCCCCTGCATCGTGTCACTAATTGTCATTAATTGTCCTCATATCAAAGTTGAATACACAGGATTCATGCTTCTCCACTCCTATGATGCTTCACTAAGAATAATGTGTTTCATCTCCATCCATATTCATACAAATGCTGAACTATCTTTTTTTTTTTTAATGGCTGAATAGTATTCCATAGTGTACATATACCACAGCTTGCCAATTTATTCCTGGGTTGAGGGGCATTTAGGCTGTTTCCACATTTTAGCGATGGTAAATTGAACTGCAATAAACAGTCTAGTACAAATGTCTTTATAGTAAAAGGGTTTTTTTCCTTCTGGATAGATGCCCAGTAATGGAATTGCAGGCTCAAACGGGAGGTCTAGCTTGTGTTCTTTGAGAGTTCTCCGTAACTTCCTTCCAAAAAGGTTGTATTAGTTTGCAGTCCCACCAGCAGTGTAAAAGTGTTCCCTTCTCTCCACATCTGCACCAGCATCTGCAGTTTTGAGATTTTGTGATGTGGGCCATTCTCATTGGAGTTAGATGGTATCTCAGAGTGGTTTTAATTTTCATTTCTCCAATACTTAAGGATGATGAGCATTTTTTCATGTTTGCTAGCCGTTCTTCTCTCTTCTTTAGAGAAGGTTCTGTTCATCTCTCTTGCCCGTTGATATATGGGATTGTTGGGTTTTTTCATATGGATTAATTTAAGTTCTCTATAGATCCTAGTTATTAAGCTTTTGTCTGATTCAAAATATGCAAATATCTTTTTCCATTGTGTAGGTTGTCTATTTTCTTTCTTTTTTTTTTTTTTTTGAGACAGCCTCAAGCTGTCACCCTGGATAGAATGCTGTGGCATCACAGCTCACAGCAACCTCCAATTCCTGGGCTCAAGCGAGTCTCCTGCCTCCGCCTCCCAAGTAGCTGGGACTACAGGCACCTGCCACAACGCCCGGCTATTTTTTGGTTGCAGCCGTCGTTGTTGTTTGGCGGGCCGGGGCTGGATTCGAACCTACCAGCTCAGGTGTACGTGGCTGGCGCCTTAGCCCGCTGAGCCACAT
Source organism: Perodicticus potto (assembly GCA_963574655.1). NCBI lineage: Eukaryota > Metazoa > Chordata > Mammalia > Primates > Lorisidae > Perodicticus > Perodicticus potto. The sequence continues at coordinate 7,433 of CAUYRH010160997.1, forward strand.
GAAGACTATTTTGGGCTGAAAACAACTGAGTATCAACAGATGTGGGAAAGAGTTCTCTGCCCTGCCCTTTTTTAAGCAGGGCATACTTTCTTTCTTTATTTTTTTTAAAGACAGTGTCCCACTCTGTTGCCCCAGGCTCGAGTTCCCAGCTCCAGCGTAGCTCACAGCAGCCTCAGACTCCTGGAGCTGCCTGTAGTCTAGCTATTCTGGAAGCTGAGGCACGTGGATCGTTTGAGGTCAAGAGTTGGAGTCCAGCCTAGGTGACATAGGAAGGCTCCATCTCTTTAAAAAAAAAAAAAAAAAGAATCAGTTTACGAGGCAGTATACCCACTAGGATCCTATTTATTTATTTACACATAAAAGCCGTAGTGTACAATCTCTGTGTATGCCCAAAATACAATGGGTGGGGGTGGGGTGTGAATATACATTTGCAATTTCCTAGAAAACAGACCAAGAGAGAGACCTCAAAGTGGGACTTTGGGGAAAGGGAGAGGGATTAGGTAGGGAGGGCAAGATAGAGAATGTTTAAATCTTGCTTTATGTGTTCATGTATCCGTGGAGTTTTTTCCAACAAGCAGGTATGGATGTATTTATTATATAAATTTTTTTCAAGTGCTTTACGACCCAGGCAGCAGTGGGCTTAATGCGTCATGGACTAATGACATAGTATTATCCACCATCCAGAGATAAATCACTCTGTTGCAAGGTGCCGAGTGGCTGTCACTCCTGGATAAGGAATGTGGACGCAAAGGCAAGTATTAGGAACCAGGGTGACCTCACTCTTGCCTGTGAACTTAGTACATTTCATTCTTGCATCAATTCTGTGCTTAAGCCCAATTCTGAGGTGGGCGTGTGGGGCATGATCATCCCCGTCACCCTGTGCCCTGCCTCTGGCCAGCAGGTCATCTGTAAGGAAGCTTCCAAGGCTTCCTCAGAGTCCCTCCGCCACCCTCGGGCTGTCATTCAGCAATGCAAACAGAATTCTGCACTTTGTAAAACTGACCACACACCCCAGTGAGGGCCTCAGGCCTCCACCCTACAGATGGGGCGGGCTGGAAGGACAAACCCTTTGGACAGGGCAATTACAGGACGGACACCAGGCCACATTCCATCTGAGGCTAAAAACAAAACACAACTTTCTCTTCAGTAAACTTTGAAATATTATTCTCCCTTGGAAAGCAGAAACCTGAGCCAAGCACGCTTTTTATGGCTTACTGACCTCTGCTTGGCTTTAAAGAAACCACTCAAGCAAAGATATGGAATCAAATGAGGACAACACCTCTTGATCCTGGTTCTCTCCTGCCACACAGCCCCTCAGAGGAACCCTGGTTCCTCCTTCACCCGGGGTTTGTGTCTGGGAGCTCCTCTCTCATTGCCAAGGATTTGATCTTTCCTCCTTTATTTTTTAAGACAATAAACTTTTCATTCTAACTTTATTTGTAAGCCAAGTAAAAGCCTGCAGGCTGGCAGAATGAAAAAACAAAAAAAATACTTTTATTTTGAGACAGTCTCCCTGTGTCACCTGGGCTACAGTGCCCCGGCCTCAACCTAGCTTCATTGCAATCTCAAACTCCTGAGCTTGAGTGATCCTCCTGCCTCAGCCTCCCAAGTAGCTGGGACTACAGGAGCCCACAACCATTTACAGAATTTTACAAAGAGGTGGCCAACACGTAGAGAGTATGTGTAAATATTTTGTGAAACTGTGTAAGGAACATTTTGTAGATAGGCCGGGTGTGGTGGCTCATGCCTGTAATCCTAACACTCTGAGAGGCCAAGGTGGATGGATAGCTTTAGATCACGAGTTCCAGACCAGTCTGAGCAAAAGTGAGAACTCGTCACTACTAAAAACAGAAAAACTTGGCTGGGCACCCACAACTCAATGGTTAGGGCGCCGGCCACATGCACCAGGGCTGGTGGGTTCAAACTCGGCCTGGGCCTGCTAAATAAACAAAAAATAGCCAGGTGTTGTGGCAGGCGCCTATAATCCCAGCTACCAGGGAGGCTGAAGCAAGAGAATCGCTTAAACCCAAGAGTTGGAGGTTGCTGTGAGCAAGGATGCCACGGCACTCTACCCAGGGCAAAAGCTTGAGACTCTGTCACAGAAAAAAAAAAAAAAAAAAGAGGAATATTTTATAGATGAAGGTACTTTAGCTATAATTTTCCATTTTCTTATGTATGACATTTGGGACACCCTGTAGAATGTTACACCAGACTCTAAGATGATACAGTTGAGTACACTAAATTAATGCTTTACATTCCATGTTTCATGTTTTTTCTTTGGGGGTGGACAGTCTCACTATGTTGCCCTTGGTAGAGTGCCGTGGTGTCATAGCTCACAGCAACCTCAAACTCTCGGACTAAAGTGATTCTCTTGCCTCAGCCTCTCTAGTAGCTGGGACTATTGGCGCCTGCCACAATGCCCAGCTATTTTGTTGTTGTTGTTGTCATTGTTGTTTAGCTGGCTCTGTCTGGGTTCGAACCCGCCAGCCCCGGTGTATGTGGCCGATGCTGTAACCACTGAGCTACAGGCGCCAAGCCCACGTTTCACAGTTTGAACAATGTCCTTCCTCTTTTATCATTGTAGCCACTGATTCTTATGACAATCTTATGGCACAAGGCAGCCTGGTTCTTAACCTCTAAAATGACTTATTTTTTTTTTTTTTTATAATAGATGATACCATCAGCTGTGTGGTAAGGCTGGTAGCACCGAGCTGGGTGATGAAGCCAGCATGGACCCGTCCACGTGGCGGTAGAGGAGAAATTAGATGCAGTTGAGTGGAAAAGCAAGGGCAGGACGGCAGGATCCCTTTGGGATTTTGGATAGAACAGGATCCCTTTGTACAAGGTGTGAAAGAAAACACATCGACAGAGGACAAGCCCCAGCACAGGGAGCTGGCGGCTGCCGCGCCCACCACACAGCTGTGCTCAGTAAGCCCTGGCCCTTTCCTGTTGTTCTGTTTAGCACCTGGGAAGCAAACCTCCTTTCCAAAAAGCGGTGTGGCCACCTCTTCCATGATGAAGGCTCTGACCAGGCCTGGGAATTCAGGTAGTCAGGGGCTGGCTTTCCCTTGCCCAGCAGGCCACAGCTCCCAGTCAGGTTGCCCGTCCTGAAGCAACTTCAGCCTCCTTCCTAACTCTCCAAGTGGCCTCGGATGAGCCGCTTGGACTCCGAAAGCTGCAGTTACTGTCTCTGAGGTGAACCTGACCTTTGGTGACCGCAGGCTCCGAGGAAACAGGCAAGCCAATCACCCCCACCTGAATCCCAACTCCAGGCCCCTTCTCCAGTACGGACAGTACTGCTCCACTCCCGTCCACTCCCAATGTTCCTTTGACCACCCACCCTTCCTTAGTAGAAGTTAAGAGAGCAGGTTTGTTCAGCCCAGGAAAGCAGCCAGACAGAAAGGGCGGAGGCTTTTTAAATGTTATCAACCTGCCAAAAGCCGGTAATTCAGGAAAGGCCGGTAAAGGGCCGGAGGTTTAGATAAAGCTGGTTTATGAAGACCCCACCCCACACACAGGAAAAGAATGCGCCACTACAATGCCTGGCTCAGATAACACTCAGATTTCTCTCGGACACGTTCTTTAGAAATGTCCATCTAGAACCACCTTTTCCTGCTGCCCTGAAGGCACAAAAATTCAAAGAAGTAACCTCTCTCACTCTCTCCCTTCCTGTAACCTTCTCTAAACTTCCAGGGAGCTTATTCAGACATAGGGGCTACTGGCAAAATACCCAGCTGACTTGGGAGAGTTAACAAATTGTTAGTAAGAGATTTTTAGCTCAGCAATTTACAATGTTCAAAGTTAACAAATCTCCAGTTTTTCTTTCTTTTAAAGAGTATTTTCAGACCTCTCAAATTCACCAATGTGAACCTAAGTTCACCTCCAGCTCTTCCCCCAAGGGCTCCTTCACCTGCTCAGGACACAGAATCTCCACTTGACCTGTGTTCAATGTGAGAATTGCCCTTGTCACCCACATGGGTACCCTCAGTGTCCTGCCCTGGAGAGCACCCTCGCTCCCCAAAGCCTCTTCTCCATAGAGCAATACTAAAACTAGGTTGATCAAGTCTCCCCTCCAAGGTTCCCTTCCCTGAGTCACCTCTAGGTCTTGACCGCTTGCTAGGCTCTGCTACCCCCATCCCACCCACCCCCTCAACCTGCCCTCAGTGCTCCTTCCTGCCCCCAGTGCTCCTTCCTGCCCCAAGCATCACCTGCCTCAGAGCCTTTGCACTGCCTGTTTATTCTGCCTGGTTTTTTTTTTTTTTTTTTTTTTGAGACAGAGTCTCACTCTGCCCTTGGTAGAGTGCCGTGGTGTCATAGCACACAGCAACCTCAAAATCTTGGGCTCAAGTGATCCCCTTGCCTCAGGCTCCTGAGTAGGTGGGACTATAGATGCCCACCACAACACATGGCTATTATCTAGAGACAGGGTCTCACTCTTGCTCAGAGTGGTCTAGAACTTGTGAGCTCGAGCTTGCTCAGGCTTCTGAGAGTGCTGGGATTACAGGCATGACCCACATGCCCAGCCAGCCTGGTTTGGTCTTAACAGATAACTGCTTGCCTTTCTTTCACACCCAAGTTTCTTCAGATTCCCCCCAAGATCTCTTTACAGAGGGTCCTTCTCTAACTATAATGCAGAAAATATCCCGTTGTTGCCTGCTACTGCTAATGCATTTTTCTTCATAGAATGTAGCTACTTTAAAATTGGTTTTCATCTCCCTCCCTCTCCCACAATAGAAGTTCAAGGACAGACTGTGTGTTCCTCCATCGGGTATTCCCAGCGCCACTAACAGAGCCTGGCACACAGCAGGTGCTGAACTGAGCCAACAGCTGCTGAGCTGCAGAGCAGCTCGGCCTTACTTCTTTTGCTGTCAGTTTTCACAAGGCACTTCCTCAGAGGCCTACCCTGTCCCCATGCCGCACAGTCTCTCTCCCTCAGCATCTTCTCTTTCACAGTGCTTCTCAAAATGTTTAATTACATGTGTTTACATTAAAAAAAATGAATACCTGCCTTGCGTTTTAAACCAGGGGTCGGCCATCTTCAGGCAGGTTCTTTGCTCGGAAGTGACAAGGCGGCTGCTGGTGGCTGCAAGGTGACAGCGTACCCTCTTGGCCACTCCAGGAGAGAGTAGCACAGATACAACAAAGGTTCTCACCTGATCCCAGAGGTCAGGTGACTAAAAGGCTCTGATTGGGTAGGCCTGGGTCACGTACCCACCCTGTAGGTACCACGGGCGCTTCACCAAGCTGAGGAAGAACAGGTGCCGGACAGCCTTGAGAAGTCAGTTCTGAGGAATCTTCCCACGTGGGAGAAGGAGTGATTTACAAACGTTCGCCACCACAGCCACCTTCATTGGTATTTATTTATTTATTTTTTTTGTAGAGACAGAGTCTCACTTTATCGCCCTGGGTAGAGTGCCGTGGCGTCACAGCTCACAGCAACCTCCAGCTCCTGGGCTTTGGCGATTCTTGCCTCAGCCTCCCGAGTAGCTGGGACTGCAGGTGCCCGCCACAACACCCGGCTGTTTTTTTGTTGCAGTTTGGCCGGGGCCGGGTTCGAACCTGCCACCCTCAGTATATGGGGCCGGCGCCCAACTCGCTGAGCCACAGGAGCCGCCCTATTTTTAACAGCACGTTAGAATGAATGGGAGAGAAACTACAAACCTCTTAAATAAGTTTTGCTTTCATCCTCTTCCTCTTTGCTGTGCATAGTGTGTGTTCAATGCTCTTTGATTTCAGTGGTTCCGTGGATAGTTAAGAGCTGCCAATGAAGGTGATCATGAATTTGGTTTCATGAAAGAGACAAAAGAATGATCAGTCATTTATTTGCTAAGTGCCCTGTTTATTGTGCATACAGGGGTCAAAAATGTGCGGACACGTTTGCAGCCTGAGATGGCTACAGCTGCTACCTCACAACTACATTTCACAAAAGCAGTAACGAGGTGGCTTCTCGTCACATTAACCTATCAGTTTTCGTCAAGAACGCGATGAGAATGGACTACAAAATGGCCTGCTTCTGTCATGATCTTTGCTCTAATCTTTAAGAACAAGTGGAGCCTTCACTTGATCGGCCACCTCCTTGCCGCTCAGCGCCTCCACGATAGCGAGTGCAAACTCAAAGCTGGTCCCGGGGCCGCGGCTCGTGAGGATCAGGCCGTCCTTCTCCACGCGACTCTCCGAGTAGCTGTAATGACCTGCCAGGTAAAGATGAGAAAGGTGACGGTGACGTCCTGACGGGCTGGGCCACAACTATCACTTGGCACTTCAATTCCCTGTTACAGCATATTATCGGTCTCCTGTAAGTAAGTTTTTAAAATTTTTTTTAAGCAGCTCTGTAGATGGCACTCAGAAACACTTAGTAGGCTCTCGAAGCTCTGCACCTTATAAAGATATTGAGGACACTGGGTATAGCAAAGGGCGAAATGAAACCATGGGAAGGAAACAAATATGCCTGAGCTAAATGCAGCTGCCAAGACCCCAAGTGCTGAGGGAACGTCAGGGTGAATGCTCATTATTCGCAGTAAATTCTGTGCATGCTAGGCCAGGGGGTGGGGGCAGGTGCAGCAGTGGCAAGGCAGAAACAACCTGTATTCACAGCCTGTAAGCCCGCACCCCCACTCTCTGCAGCCTCAAAAACAAATGTGATCACAGCCACAACCCCGTGGAGGTGGAGCATGGGTACAAGCCACACTCACCTCTCAGGGGCTGCTTGCCTCCTGAGGCCCCTGGTCAGCTATTTCTTGACAAATATACAGGATGATACCAAAGCCGGGCTTCTTCACTGCACAGATTTCCCACACCCCATCCCCACACCAGGCAGTCATCAGCCACCCCCCTGCACGTGGAGCGGCCCCTGACCCAGCCCCCATCTCACTCCCCACACCTGGCCATCTCTCTCCACCTCCCTCTCACACCTGCCCATCTCTCTCCCATCTCACTTCCCATACCTGCCCATCTCTCTCCCACCTCGCCCCCCACACCTGGCCATCTCTCTCCCCCTCCCTCTCCACACATGCCCATCTCTTTCCCCTTCCCTCCCCCCACATGCCCATCTCTCTCCCCTTCCCTCCCCACACGTGCTCATCTCTCCCCCCTCCCTCCCCACACCTGCCCATCTCTCCCCCACCTCACTCCCCACACCCACCCATCTCTCTCCCACTTGTAGTTCGCCTTGCTGAACACAAGTTCCTTCCTGCCCCCAGGCGAGGCTGCTCCCTCTGCCAAGAAAGCTCTTCCCAGCTCCCTGGCCCTTAGGTTTCAACATCAACCATAACCCCTCAGGGGGTATCTGTGACCCCCCTCCCTAAATTAGCTCCCTCTGTCTACTCAGTCACAGCACCCTCTTTATTTCCTTCTCAGCACTGATGTGGTCTGTAAACGATTTGTTTCCTTGTTTACTGTCTACTCTTTAAAAGGGCTTGGGCCTTTACTTGTCCCCATCCCCCGGCTACCACACTAATAGCACAAGGGCGCTGCCCCTTCAGTAGAGTGAATTAATGCCACTCCGTGACCCGATCTCTCTCTCTGCTCTAAGGAAGGACCTCTGCGGCATTACAGTCGGCTGCGGTTCTGCGCCGCTCCAATCCATGCGCAGCACCCAGAAAGGTAACTTCCCAGAGTGCAGGCACATCAGGCCTCCCCCTGAGGAAAGAGCTCACCAACTCTCTTCAGCACCTAAAGGTGACTTTGAACCCCACTTCACAGAGCACACAGCCCTCTGGGGTTTGGCCTTCAAGTTGAGACTGGACTAGGAGAGGAAAGCAACCTGCTGTCCAGGTAGGGGCTGGTGGTGGCCTGGACTAGGCAGGGGACAGTGGCAATGGAGAGGAACTGATGGTTTGAGATGGCTCTCAGTGACAGAAAATGCCCAGAACTTAGTGCAGAACTAGGTGCAGGACAAGGGGAGGCTTCACGTATGGCTTTCAGCTGCCTGTCCTGGATGACTAGGGGCTGGTTCACCACTTAGTGACCTGGGGACACAGGACAGACGTGTAGGAGAGGAGTCAGAGCAGACCAGATTGCTCTCTAAAGCCCTACGTCCTGATGTACCTGCCACTGCAGGTAACACTGGACATGCCGGCAGGCACCAGCCCTGACCACCTCCCCCCAACCCCACCCAGCATGGACCCCCAGCTCTGCACCCTCCAATCTGTACCCCAGCATATGGCTTCATTGTGCTCTTTTTTCTGTTCCCAGCAGCTGGCACAAGCAGCTCAGGAAAAGCCTCACAATGAACACACAGGAACATTCATCTCCTAAACTCCCATCAGACAAGGAAAGAGCTGTAGAAACCGCACCATAAAGCTCATTTCCTTTCAAAGTGGATTGAATGTCAATATCTATGGTAACTTGTTTTACTATCTCATTAAAAAACAAGTCAGCCACTGAAATAGCTGAGTACATTAACAAATTTTGTATTTATACTCCTATAGAGAAAAAAGAGAATCCCTGGTTTGAAGGGAAGAGGTTTTCATAATCTAGGCTCAATTACTGATGGTTCAACCAGGCCAAGGCCATTTTAAATGCTAAACTAGAAAACCGGCTGGACTAGGTCTCCCCGGGCTGCTGAGAGATGCTCTGTAAACGGTTCCCTTAACAATACCTTCATGGGTAAAATATAACAAGCAGGACTTAAACTGGGTAAATACGCTTAAAGGTTCTAAGGTCCTTTTCAAAATTTCAACCAGGCTTACACTTAATCACTGCCTCCACCTAGTGGCAATGGAGAAGAAAGACAATACCCGCCCTGGTCAAGGCTGGGAGGGTGCGTGTTTGTGAACGGGGGTCAACGAACACATCTTATGCCTCAGGTTCACACCTTATGCCTCAAGTTCACACCAGCATAAGGCACTGAGTTTTTTTTTGTTTGTTTTTTAATTTTAGGCAAAGACCCCCAAACCAGGGTGCCTCTCCAGAGAACAAGCACCTGATTAGGCTCAAGACAGGACACAGGGGTCAGTGACTGAAGGCCAGACCCAGGCTGCTGCCTGTTCTGCAAGTCACAAGGCCACTCCGATAGTTCATGGACTGTCTGTCTAACAGCCAAGCCAGAGGACCTGCAGGCTGGGGAAGCCAGACATGTGTGGTCCTTTGAGGAACAGTCAGCTGACCCTGAGCACTGCAGTTCTGGGTTCGAATCCCAGGTCTGCCATTTAGTAGCTGTCTGACCTCCAGAAGCCTCACTTTTCTCTTCTGCAAAATGGGAAGGATACTAACCTAACAAACATGCAGTACTAACTAGGGGTCCTATTGCTGGGTGTGGGCAGCCTTTTCCCCAGAGATCCAGAAGCAGGTACTCCTGTCAGCCTCATCTGATGAAAATCCCGAGGCTCAGGGTCAGGAGCCTGCCCAGACAGGGAAGCTGGGAGCCATCCCCACAATGGCTGGCTACAGAGAACCTGCACATCACAGCTCAGCTGTGATCAGGTATACAAGCACTTAAACAACAGGCTGAAGAGAATGGTGAAGAGTAAGATATTACAGTTACAGTTTGTTTAATTTAAAAACCTGCACAATTTTTAACAAGACTTTGCTCTTCAGATTGGCTTGTCTGTTTTCGGAAAAACTTTCATGCTGATCTACAAAGTTCGTGGAGAGGCCTCACCCAGAGTAGATTACCCGGTGATGATCACAACTCCACCTCTCAGAACGTTCTGAAGGGGCTGAAATTTCAAATGCTTTTTCTTGTAATAGGACTTACTAGTTAAATTCAATGCCTAGTAGCTCACATGCATGTGGGAGCCTGGTTCCGGCAGTTGAGGACGGGCAGAAAGCCGACCTGGATGCCCGGGAGACTCTGGTCAGGGCTGCCTCACCTCCCTGAGCCTCCATCTCATCTGAGAAGCCAGGACGATGACACCAACCTTGCTGGTCACTGTGGACCAGGAAGCTCTACCCAGGTGATTTGGATGAAGGTGTAAACTCCGAGTTTTTGAGCATTAACAATCTAATATTTTCTCTTCCTGACCAACCTCAAACAAGGCCTTGCTGTGACATGGGCTAGAGAGCAGTGGAGAGATCATGGCAGCCCCCAATACCTGTGTTGAAGCAATCCTCCTGTCCCAGCCTCCACAGTACCTGGGACTACAGCTGCACGTCACCATGTGCTAATTTTTAAAATCTTTGTAGAGACAGAGTCTCACTATGTTGCCCAGTCTCAAAACTCCTGGCCTCAGGCAATCCTCCTACCCCAACCTCCCAAAGTGTTGGGATTATAGGCGTGAGCCACTGTGCCCAGCCATCCTCAATGTTTTTGAGACATTTAAAAGATGAAGAGAGTATGATTCTGTTCTTTCCAATCCTCGAACATCTATTATTTCAAAGTACATTAAATTTCTCTATGTACAATGCCCAGAAGCCAGAGCTTTTAAAAAAGTGTATCACTTTTCATGGTTTTAATGACAATTTAGTATCTTTCTAGCAACTAAAACAAAATTATTGATTTTTAAGGAAGTACAACTTTGGATCAGATTTAAGTATACGCAGGCTGTACGCCAGCCCTGGACTCTGAGTGATAACGACGTGTCAGTGTGGACTCACTTACTGCCCCAAACGTATGCTCTGCGGACGATGCTGACACTGAGTGAGGCTGTGCAGGGGCTACAGGAATTCTCTGTACTTTCGGGTAAATTTTTTTTTTTGAGACAGAGTCTCACTTTGTCACCCTCGGTAGAGGGCTGTGGCGTCACAGCTCACAGCAACCTCCAACTCTTGGGTTTAGGCGATCCTCTTGCCTCGGCCTCCCGAGTAGCTGGGACTATAGACACCCACCACAACACCTGGCTATTTTTTGTTGCAGTTTGGCTGGGACTAGGTTTGAACCTGCCACCCTCGGTATATGGGGCCAGCACCCTACTCACTGAGCGACAGGCACCACCCCTTTCAAATAAATTTTTTTTTTTTTTGAGACCAGAGCCTCAAGCTGTCACCCTGGATAAAGTGCCGTGGCATCACAGCTCACAGCAACCTCCAACTCCTGGGCTCAAGCAAGTCTCCTGCCTCCACCTCCCAAGTAGCTGGGACTACAGGTGCCTGCCACAACGCCCGGCCGTTTTTTGGTTGCAGCCAACATTGTTTGGTGGGCCCAGGCTGGCTTTGAACCCGCCAACTCAGGTGTTCATGGCTGGCAACTTAGCCGCTTGAGCTACAGGCGCCGAGCCCCTTTTGACTAAATTTTGATGTGAACCTAAATTTGCTCCAAAAATAAAGTTTATAAAAGGCATGATGGCTCACGTCTATAATCCCAAGCACTTGGGAGGCCGAGGCGGGTATATTGCCTGAGCTCACTGGTTTGAGACCAGCCTGAGAAAGAGCAAGACCTCGTCTCTAAAAAAAAATTGCCAGGCCTTGTGGCAGGCACCTGTAGTCCCAGCTACTTGGGAGGCTGAGGCAAGAGGATCACTTGAGCCCAAGAGTCTGAGGTTGCTGTGAGCTATAACACCACAGCACTCTACCAAAGGTGACAAAGTGAGACTCTGTCTCCAAAAAAAAAAAAAAAAAAAAAAAACGCCAAAAACAAAAAGAAAGTTTACTCAAAAAAATACGCAATATAATAAAAAAACTCTTTACTTTAGAAGAGAGCTCCAGACATGTTCCTAATGGCATGCAAAGACATTCATTACAGCAAGGTTAATAAGGGCAAAAAGTAGAAATCCGTCTCTGTGTCTACCCCAAGAAGAACAGTTAAATACAATGGCGGGCTCAAAAACTGGACTAGCGTACAGCACTCAGAAAGAATGGATCAAGTCTAAATCTGTGTGCACTGCAAGATAACACATAATGGTAAGTTAAAAAAGCAAGCTGAAGAACAAGATTCAGTACATCTCCTGAGTAAAAATACTAAACAAAAAGACAGCGAGTACGTACAGAGACAGACGCCAAACTCTCAAGAGAAATTATCTGAGAAGTGGCGGGGGCTGGGAATGACAGAGAAAGGAGGGACATTTCATTTTACATCACCCGTCTTCTCTACTGCTTGCATTTTTACCATGAACAGAAGTCGCTTTTATAAAATAATAAAAATTAAATGTCTAGCTGATATTTATAAAAGAAACATGTCATCAAGAAAACAGGCCTTACACTACGGTATTCTCTGACTGAAGAGAATAATGTTAATTTTACTTTGGACTGGGGGTAAAAGGGCACTTTCTGAAATTGCTGTCAAGGTTTAAAATTTACCCTCAGGCAGCTGGCCAAGTATTGAGTGAAGATACCAGTTAAACCAGCATTCCAGAATCACTTTCTTTTTGAGACAGAGTCTCACTATGTCACCCTGGATAGAGTGCTGTGGCGTTACAGCTCACAGCAACCTCAAACTCTCGGGCTTAGGCAATTCTCTTGCCTCAGCCTCCCAAGTAGCTGGGACTACAGGCGCCCGCCACAACTCCCGGCTATTTTTTGTTGCAGTTGTCATTATTGTTTAGCTGGCCTGAGCTGGTTTCGAAACTGCCAGCCTCAGTGTATGTGGCTGGTCCCGAAACCACCGTGCTATGGGCGTGGAGCTCATTTCTTTCTTTCTTTCTTTTTTTGAGACAGAGTCTTACTCTGTTGCCCTCAGTAGAGAGCTATGGTTGCTCATAGCAACCTCCAACTCCTGGGCTTAAGCGATTCTCTTACCTCAGCCTCCCAAGTAGCTGGGAGTACAAGCACCCGCCACAACTCCTGGCCATTTTTAGAGACGGGGTGTCGCTTTTGCTCTGGCTGGGCTTGGACCTCAGCCTCCCAGAATGCTAGGATTATAGGCGTGAGCCACTGCGCCTGGTCCAAATCACGTTCATCTGTGACAAGGAATCCAGCTGGTCTTTGGTGTGGACTATGAAGCCCTGTCACGGTATACACAGTGGCTGGCACGCACCCTCTCTCTAGTCCAAGGTGTGAACCATCTCTCCCTGAAAACACCTTCAAGGTGAGCAAGGCCCCACTACACCTTGGCCCCCACTCTCTACTCACTGGATTGTACTCCTAAGGATACAACGCTAATCTGTGAGACAGCCTTTTTGTACATTAAAATACAAGTATATACTTACTTCCATTCATCATTTTGTCTTTAGCAAGTGGATGTGTTGTAACTTTACTTCCAAAACCTATTTCATGAGCCAACAGAGCAGTAGGACCTAAAAGTAAGATCAATAAAAAGGTCTAAGCACAGATATAGAAAAAAATCCATGTCTTAAAAATTGCAATAGCAAAAGTGTTCTTCAAAATCAAGAGGTTCTTACCTAAAGTATAGTTACGATTCTCAATTAAACACTTCTTAGTGTAAGAGGTAAATATGTTTACAACAAACCATTTGCTTAAATACTTCAATAACCATTTAATCAAAAAGATGTACCTGGATACCAGCAGAGCTTACACAGTTAAACAAAAGGTACTTATGTCCCTCCAGCCCCCTCCACTGCCCCAGCACAGGGACTGAATGTCCCAGGAGTTCAAAGGAGGGACAGACCACCTTGGGGCAGGACTAACTTCTTCCCTCACTCTTAGCAAAGGGAAAGATTTCGTTACATATTAAAGGTAAGTGGTACTCTCTGAACTTCTGGACTTTACTGGTATTTTACTTTTCTACTTGAAAATGAAAAGTGGAAAATTAACTCTCATTCATCCATCCAAATATACCAGGTGGCAGGATTATTAAAATGAACAGCAGGCTGGGCGCGGTGGCTCACGCCTGTAATCCCTGCACTTGGGAGGCCAAGGCGGGTAGATCGCCTGAGCTCACGAGTTCAGGACCAGCCTGCGCAAGAGCAAGACCCTGACTCTAAAAACTAGCTGGGCATTGTGGCAGGTACCTGTAATCCCAGCTACCTGGGAGACAACAGGATCACTTGAGCCCAAGAGTTTGAGGTTGCTATAAGCTAAAGACACCACGGCCACTCTACCTAGGGTGACCAAGTAAGACTCTGTCTCAAAAAAATAAAAAATAAATAAAATGAACAGCACATTGTTCCCTCCCTGAAGGCCAGACCTGTAAAAGGCCTGAAGTCTGAGATGCAAAGACAGCAGCATCACTTTATTAAAACTACGTAAGGAATCACACATGAATTCAGTTTGTGACACTAAGCCTTGCTTTGAAAATGCTGCATGTGATAACTTGAGCTTTTTAGCCAAAATTTCCATTGAAAATGATCAGCTTTAGTGGTAATCACAAGCATACAGTGTAGTGACCTTGAATAAGGTTTAAAATCTAAAAGACTGGCAGTGTCTGTAGCTCAGCGGGTAGGGCGCCAGCTACATACACCGAGGCTGGCAGGTTTGAACCTGGCCCTAGTCAGCTAAAACAACAATGACAACTGCAGCAAGAAAACAGCCGGGCGTTGTGGTGGGCACCTGTAGTTCCAGCTACTTGAGAGGCTGAGGCAAGAGAATTGCTTGAGCCCAAGGGTTTGAGGTTGCTGTGAGCTGTGATGCCACGGCACTCTACCGTGGGTGACAAAGTGACACTCTGTCTCAAAAAACCCCCAAAAAACGAAAATGAATAACCAAAAAGATTTGTATGTTTGTTACCTTCCCTTAAAACTTTTTAGAGTAATTATGCTACCTTTCTTTCCTCTAAGCCACACAATAAAAAATTCTTTCTTAGGTCTCATGTCATACCTAGAAAAAGTGTTAGAACTGCATCTTGGCAGTGCCCATAGCTCAGTGGTTAGGGTGCCGGCCACATACACCAAGGCTGGCGGGTTCGAGCCCGGCCTGGCCTGCTAAACAACAACAACTGAAACCAAAATATAGTGGGGCATTGTGGCGGGTGCCTGTAGTCCCAGTTACTCAGGAGGCCGAGGCAAGACAACTGCTTAAGCCAGTGGTTCTCAACCTTTCTAATATCTATAACCTTTCTATTACCGAACTATAATATAGTTCCTCATGTTGTGGTGACCCCCAACCATTATTTTGCTGAAAATAATTTTATGGTTTGGGGTCACCACAACATGAGGAACTGTATTAAAGGGTCGCGTGACATTAGGAAGGTTGAGAACCACTGGCTTAAGCCCAAGAGTTTGAGGTTGCTGTGAGTTGAGACACCACATCGCTCTATGGAGGGCAACATAATGAGACTCTGTCTCAAAAAAAAAAAAAAGAATTGCATTTTGACCTAAATGCTCAGGGTACTGTGGGTGGCCAAGACCTTTGGTACAGCCTGTATACTTTTAGCTTCAGCAAACCTGAAGACTTAGTCTTACTGGTTTTTCATTTTTCAACAAAATTCTGAGAAAAAGTAGTTAAATAATGTGTGTACTATGTACACCACAGGCTATTCAAGACTGTAGCTGTTACAAATATTTAAGAACACAAAAATTCCTAGTTAAGGCCGGTGCGGTAATCATAGCCTCCAAGGCGAGGGCACTGCTTGGGCTTAGGAGTTAGAGATTAGCCCGAGCAAGAGCAAGATGCCATTTCTACTAAGAAAGAAAAACGAGGCTGGGCACAGTAGCTCACACCTGTAATCCTAGCCCTCTGGGAGGCTGAGGTGGGGGCTGGGAGGGTGGATTGCTTGAGCACAGGAGTTAAGACCAGCCTCACTCCTTTAAGAGTGAGACCCGATCTCTTAAAACAAACAAACAAACAAATAAACAAACAAAAAACAACTAGCCAGGCGTGGTGGGTGCTTGTAGTCCCAGCTACTCGAGAAGGTGAGACTAGAGTGTCACTTGAGCCCAAGAGTTTGAGGATGCTGTGAGCTATGACACCATGGGACTCTACCCAGGGTGACAAGTGAGACTCTGTCTCAAGGGAAAAAAAGAAAGAAAGAAAAACTAGCTGGGCAGCCACCTATAGTCCCAGCTACTTGGGAGGCTGAAGTAAGAGGATCTTCTGAGCCCAGGAGTTTGAGGTTGCTGTGAGATAGGATGACACCACTGCACTCTATCCAGGACAACAGAGAGAAACTCTGTCTCAAAAAACCCCAAAACAATAAAAAATAAAGTACCTAATTACATAAGCTTTTTGCCTAATATCACGTGTCAGCTTTAGCCCAAGTTCTGAATTACAGCTCTTAAATCAAAAGCATCAAATACACATATCTCTTCATTACTTGTCACTTGTTATTCTACATGTAAGACAATTACAAATAGCAGCAAACTGAAAATTGAAAAAGTCTGTAAAATCATAATAATTTTGTCTTTCTTTTTTTTTAAATTGAGACAGAGTCTCATTTTGTCACCCTCAGTAGAATGCTGTGTCGTCACAGCTCACAGCAACTTCAAAATCTTGGGCTCGAGTGACGCTCTTGCCTCACCCTCCCAAGTAGCTGGGAGTACAGACCCCCATCACAATGCCTGGCTATTTTTTGTTTTGTTTAGCAGGCCCAGGCCAGGTTCGAACCCACCAGCCCTGGAGCATGTGGCCGGCGCCCTAACCACTGAGTATAGACACCCAGCCAAAATTGTCTTTCTTATTAAGATTCTAATGAGAAATTCCTACATTATATGTATATTTTGAGACAGAGCCTCACTTTGTCACCCTTGGCAAAGTGCCATGGCATCATAGCTCACAGCAACTTCCAACTCTTGGGCTCCAGTGATCCTCCTGTGTCAACCTCCTGAGTAGCTGGGACTACAGGCACCCACCACGACACCTGGCTATTTTTACAGGCAGGGTCTCACTCTAGCTCAGGCTGGTCTTCAACTCAGAAGCTTACGTGATCCTGGAGTGCTGGGATTATAGGCATGAGCCAACCTCCCCCAGCCTTCCTACATTATATTTTAAAGTAAACTTCAACTGTTGATCATAAAGTGAAGAAAGTGAATTTAGAGGGAGTTAGAATTTTCAAGCTGCTCCTTTCAAGGTGATAAAATTGCTGCCTTCAATAATATTAATAAATTTACATTACAGTTGGATGTAGAAATTTACTAATGTCTTACTCATCATGATAAGCTCATAATTACTGCTTTCTGGGGCTTAAGGACCCTACCTGGAAGATTACACAGGAGACATTTAATACTCCCATTACTTGAAATTCTGATGGATGAAAATGCTGCTGAGTCTGCACTGCAGTGGAAGTGCAGGGAAAGTTGACCAGATCCCCTTCTGCAGTCAAGAAGCCAACAGTGCCACCCTGTGGCGACTCACAAAAAGAACACTCTGGTGAATCCCCAACCCTGGGGGTGTCCAGCCCTTGCTCGAAGACCAGCCGCTGACCTGACACCACCCACTTTCACCTCCAGCTTCCACCCCTCCCCCACGACAAATAAGTCTTCATTTAATATTCTCAAGATAGTCTCCCTTCTAATTTCTGTCTTGCTCATTTACTCAATATTAAAAGCTAAGTTCGGCTCGGCGCCTGTGGCTCAACAGGCTAAGGCGCCAGCCACGTACACCTGAGTTGGCGGGTTCGAATCCAGCCCGGGCCCACCAAACAACAATCATGGCTGCAACCAAAAAATGGCCGGGCGTTGTGGCGGGTGCCTGTAGTCCCAGCTACTTGGGAGGCGGAGGCAGAAGACTCGCTTCAGCCCAGGAATTGGAGGTTGCTGTGAGCTGTGATGCCACGGCACTCTATCCAGGGTGACAGCTTGAGGCTCTATCTCAAAAAAATAAATAAATAAATAAAAATAAAGGCT